>JACEFZ010027248.1:0-2500 GCA_014155875.1 Cepaea nemoralis | reverse complement strand
TGATTCTGTTCACGGCATTTTTCTTGCATTTGTCGCAATGAGAATATCATATCAGTGGTAGACCGGTTCTGTCGAAAGCCACACTGTGATTCGGGGTAGACTTGATCTCCTAGGACTTGAAGTCTGCGCAGAACAATTCTGGCAAATACTTTTCCAACAATACACAGAAGTGAGATACCCCTATAGTTGTTGCAGTCGCTCCGATCGCCCTTGTTCTTGTACAGTGTTATGATGCTTGAATCTTTGAAATCCTGTGGGACTTGTCCTTCACGCCAGCATAGCTCTATTAGCTGGTGGATCTGTATAGTGAGTGTGTCTTGCCCACTCCTGATAACCTCTATTGGAATCCCATCCTTACCTGGAGCCTTGCCAGATGCAAGTTCATTTATAGCACACTTAACTTCTGTTATGGTGGGAAGTGTGTCCAGGTGGTCAAGAGTTGGTAGAGCCTCTATGGCGTTGAGGGCATCATCCGCTAGTTTGGTCTCACTTGAGTAAAGCTCCAAATAGTGCTCTACCCATCTGTCCATCTGCTGTTTCTTATCAGTGATGATTTCTCCAGTCAAGGTTTTCAATGGTGCACTTCTTTTGATCACTGGACCGCAGGCTTTCTTTATTCCTTCATACATGCTTCTTATGTCTCCCTTATCACTTGCGATTTGAATGGACTCACATAACTTGATCCAATAATCATTTGCACACTGCCTGGCAGCCTTTTGCACATCCTTCCTAGCTTGCCTTAGCTCACTCAGAGTGTTACGCGTTGGTCTTTCCTTGTTTCTTAAGAGAGCTTTCTTCTTCTTATCAATCAAGGGCTGCAGAATGGGTAAACTGCGAGGGTAAGCTAATAAGTAAGTCACAGATGACTAGAACAATTAATAAATATGATAACTTGAAACCAGTTTATTTTTATACATATACTGTCCCTTTATTTCTCAACATAATTTCCACCAATATAGATGCATTTATCCCATCGTTTTATAAGTCCTCCTAAATGACTGCATAGAACTGCGTGCTTTGTTTTCTAAACCACGTTTTAACTTCACATTCTACTTCGGCGTCACTCGCGAAATGTCTCCCACCAAGGTGGGTTTCAGTGGACTTAGCCCCTAGCGACTCCGACTTCCAATAAAACGGTGCATAGTTGGGTAGAAAAAAAGTTACAAGAGCGAGTCAATAAGTAAGTCACACAGTTCTGTGGGATGGCAGGTAAATAAAAACAGGGCACGTAGATTAATGCAGCCGATTTAGAAGGGCTGATAAAACGATGGGATAAGTGCATCAATGTTGGTGGAAATTATGTTGTGAAATAAAGGGACAATGTATGTATTAAAAATAAAATGATTTCAAGTTGTTATCATAGTTAGTTATTTATCTACAGCCATTTGTGACTTACTTATTAACTTACCCTCGCAATTAGAATATGATCAGTTAACTGAAGATATCTAGTTATAATATTATCAGTTAACAGATATCAAGTTAGAACATGATCAGTTAACAAATATCAAGTTAGAGCATAATCAGTTAACAGATATCAAATTAGGCCATGATCCGTTAACAGATATCTCTTTAGAACATGATTATTTAACATATATCAAGTTAGAACATGATCCGTTAACAGCAGATATCTAGTTAGAACATGTTCAATTAACAGAAGATATTTAGTTATATATCTAGCACACTTCCACTAAAATTCATGCGTTTGTATGCAACATAGATATACCACACTTCCACTAATATTCATATTGATGTCAACTATACATAACTATACGTCAACTATATCATGCTCACACTCACATCATATTTGCTTGTACACAAACCTGACAAGCCTGCCACGTCCATCCTCCTCAGCTTCTTGGCTTCCAGAATGACGACTGTCAGTTTACCCGCTGAAGGGACGTAGCGCAGCGACAAGCAGATGTCTCCTAGTTGACTGCCCTGTCAAGACAACGTTCCACAAGTGTCATCCATGTTTTGGGGACAAAACATTTACATATGTTATCCATGTTTGGGGACACAACATCTACACGTGACATCCATGTTTGGGAACATAACATCTACACGTGACATTCATGTTTGGCGACATAACATCTACATGTGACATCCATGTTTGGGGACATAATATCTACACGTGACATCCATGTTTGGGAACATAACATCTACACGTGACATCCATGTTTGGGAACACAACATCTACACGTGACATCCATGTTTGGGAACATAACATCTACACGTGACATCCATGTTTGGGGACATAACATCTACACGTGACATCCATGTTTGACGACATAACATCTATATGTGTCATCCATGTTTTGGGACATAACATCTATATGTGACATCCATTTTGGGGTTTGGGGGGAAAAAATTAAACATCCTTTTAAAAAAATTGTGAAACCCTTTTCCCATTGTTTGGGGAAAATAAATCTAAAAACCGTTACATCCAGTTTGGGAAAAAAAGGGGAAAAAACTAAAAATCTTTTAACCGTTTGGGGACATC
>JACEFZ010027247.1:0-30077 GCA_014155875.1 Cepaea nemoralis | reverse complement strand
ATTATAAGTCCATGGCAGAAACGGGAAGTCGTTTAAAACGATAAATCATGGCACTACACAGATAAGGTGATCGTATACTCGTTTCGTTACATCGGCACCCCAAAACCGTTTTCTTCTTGCAACTATTTTCTGTAGAATGGAATTTCCAACCCTCTCCACTCCTGTGTTGTTATTGTTGTTTTTGACATGCAATTTCAAGGCATTTTTGACATTATGATGTCTGTAATATTTCTCATTGTTCATTAAGCTTGTGGTTTAACCTTGACTTTTAATCTGTTCCATGTGGTAAGTTTCCAGTTTCCTGATGTCTTTAAGTAGATCCAACTTGGTCTTCTGTGGAATCTTCTATATAGACTGACGTTCTGTATTCACCTTTCTCCCCCTAGGTATTGGGATGGTGTTTGCTGACAATGGGAGCAGCGATAGCCTACAGGATAGACTAGATTCTCGCCTGTCCGCCCGCTGGTCAATCCCCTGCTACTGCTTCTACCACACTAGGCTGACTTCTGCGTGTGAATTACCTTTCCCTGTTACCAGTGTCCCTCGCCATCAGGCGAACTTACTCCGACTTCAGAGGTACATGTAATGTACGACCCCAAATCAAGAACGAGAGAGAAGTCAACATTTTAGTCCAACTGACCTGTGTAGGGGTTGAACCCGCTACCTCTGAATCAGCACACCAGAAAACACAAGAACGAACGCTCTTATTTATTTTATCAGTCTGAAACAGCGGCACTTGCCTTTTTTCTAGTCCTTAAACGCCAGTCACACGTTTCATTCTCCCAGTTTTAAACTGAACCCTCCATGTACCACTGTTACTCCACGAGATCACCACAAACTCATTTTACTGAAGACAACTGCATCCACGCACATAGAACAGAGATTTAGTGTTCTCCTATATGGCCACATAGAACAGAGATTTATTCTTCTCGTATATGGTCACTTTGTCCTGTCCTGTTGACTATAAACTGCAAATACTTACACGAATTAAGCTAACATATATATGCAAGTTAACATGCATCCAAAATGCAGGCATGAGAATTGCGTTGGGATGCACTAGAGAAACGTCTTTAAAGACAATGAGATACATGTTTAACTCTCTCAATATTGACACAGGCTCTTGCCCAGGTCAAAGCCAATGTGCGGGTGACCAATGGCGATTCATGCAACAATTCCTTTACAAAATATCACGGCCTGCCGGAACTACTCTGAATATGTTGCCAGTTCCCCTGTCACGAGTACTACTTTCATGCCCAGAGTGTCTTTAATAGCCCGTGTCCACTTTCGTGTAGATTGACCCTTGTTTCAGTACATAGACACACACTATATGGTGTATTAGGTATATGGTGCTAGCACCTATGTGTAGACCACCAGATACTCGATGTGTGATCTGGTCAATATGCCGGCCGCCTTTGCTTTATAGAAAATTTATGCCATCCATTTTAGACTGGGTTGATCTGGAACCCGAAGCCAAATTTATAACAAACATCACCCCCTCGAGGTGACTCGAATATATGCCCACCGAATCTGCAGGAAAGCATGCTAGCCACTGCGATAATGCGACGAACCCCCCCCCCACATATATATATATATATATATATATATATATATACACACACACACACTAGCTGACCCGGCCCGGCTTCGCCCAGTCCCTGGAGGGGATCTATCTATCTATCAGTCTGTCTGCTTGTTTGTTTGTCTGTCTGACCCGGCCCGGCTTCACCCAGTCCCTGGAGGGGAGCATCTCATTTAATTCATATAAGTAGTCTTATAAGCTCCCGTTCCCGACTATCTATCTATCTATCTGACCCGGCGTGGCTGCGCCCAGCTCCTGGCGCACAGTAACTTAAAAAAGAATGTCCTTCCACACACGGTCCATTATTTTTAATGAAAACTGTTTTTAATCACCTACATGACTGTAGATAACTTCTTTAAGCATAAAAAGATGAATTACAATGTTATGCATTATTTTTATGAAAACTTTGAAAATGCCTTAAAGATTATAACATTATTTTGGGACGCAGAGGTGTTTCCAAGGCACCAGGGCCGGGTTATATACTGGCCAAGACCTACTGACGCGTCCTTGTCGAGCGTCCTGGGCAACAGGTCCCTTCGGGGTCCTGGGTAAAGTCAGTAGAATCGCCGATTTCTCCGAAGTCGGAGAGTGTCTGCCTGTACAGCGAGGAATCACCAGTCTGCACACCAATAAGCCAGACATGGGACAACGGATACTCACGCAAACCTCAGGTCCTGTACGACATCACACTGATGTTGGACAACAGGATGCCTTCATCCGACATACAGGACTTCACGTTGGAGCTCAAGCCAACGAACACAAGCAAGCATATCATTATTTATTATAACTCATATGCCTGTAAATAACTATAGACAAAGAGTTTATAAATCTTTGAAAACGATGCAACAATATGACTATAAAGTATATAGAAATGTTATTAAACGTTATGCCCCTTGAAAGAACTTTTCTAGAGTTAAGTCCCCTTGCTATATAGAAATTATAAAGAAAAATGAAATATTAAATTTTAGTAAGTAAGTAGCCGAAAAAAAACAACTAACTATGACAGAAAGTTGCACAGGAATGAAAAGAAAACGTGTAGAAAATTTCATCTCAATCGCGAACGCATAAAGAACGGACATACATACTTTGCCTTTTATAGATATATAGATATATAGATATATATATATATATATATATATATATATATATATATATATATATATATATATATATATATATATATCGCCGGCTCCGAGGCGAAGTGGTTGCGGACGCAAGTTCGTAATCCCGCATACCCCGTTCGAAACACAGATGTGTTGGTATTTCAGAAAGCAATGGCAAACTACTGAACGTAAACTTGCCCAGGGATCACGAACAGCCAAAAAATGCTGGGGCTGAGTGCTACGTCCGTAAATGATATGCAACTAACTGTGTGTGTGTGAATATATATATATATATATATATATATATATATATATATATATATATATATATATATATATATATATATATATATATATATATAAAGATGAAAAAGGTGACATCAAAATGTGAAATGGAAATAACAAGAACAATTCTTAACCACGTGGATAATTTTAAATACTTAGGGACATTTATAACACCCGATGGAATGTGAACAACAGAAATTAAGAGTAGAAAAGAGCAAGCGAATGCTGCATTTCAGATAATGAAAAGTATTTTATGCAATAAGTGACTATCATTGAATGTGAGAGAGTACTGAAAAATATATTGAACCCGTTTTTCTGTACGGCAATGAATCTTGGAATTTAAATGGATACATTAGGAAGAACGAGGAAGCAAAATAGATGTGGTTCCTGAGACGAATGTTGCGAATTCCTTTAACTGCCAGAGTCATTGGACAACATCGTGACGACTGGAAAGATCAAGGGGAAGAGAGGCAGAGGCCAACCAAGATAAATGATGCTGGATGGATTGAGAAGGTGGCATTGAGGGATATCCAGAACACCAAAGACCAATATATGTTGATACACATGAACGCCCACACCAGGGCACTTGATGATATGTGTGTGTGTGTGTGTGTGTGTGTGTGTGTGTGTGTATATATATATATATATATATATATATATATCAATCAATCAATCAATCATGTGCCATGCCGGAAAGCGTGGGCGGTCATGATTCGCCATTTCACTCGATCACCAGAGTCGTGGATCAGCTCAGTGTTCCTGTCTCGTCCATGCCATGTGGCCAAGCCATCCAGGTATTTTCCTCTCGGTCTTCCTCTTGGTCTGTTCCCTTCGATCTTGCCAGCTGTCACTAAGTTCTCCAGTCCATTTCTTCTCATAACATGTCCAAAAAATTTTGACTGTCTACGTCTAATTTCTCTAATCAATCTACGATTTTCATTTGTCTCTTGTAGTACTTGGTCATTGGTTTTTCTATCTGTCCATGGTATTCTTTGCATTTTCCTCAGAAACCACATTTCTGCAGCCATCAGATGTTTTTCAGCTTGACTGCACATTGTCCAAGTTTCACATCCATACAAAAGAACAGGCTCTATGTATCCCCTCAACACTCTTTTTCTCGTTTCAATTGACATCTTTTTATTGGTTAGAATGTTTTTCATCTTGCTAAAGGCTACTTTCGCAATGGCGATTCTTGTTCTAATCTCTTCAAGGCATCTGCCATCAGATGTTATGACTGTTCCGAGATAATTGAACCGATTCACTTGTTGAAGAATATTCCCATTTACTTGTATATTACATTGTGGTACTTCGTTCTTCCTTGTGACGACCATAACCTGTGTCTTCCTACAATTTAATTCCAACCCCAGCTGCTCACTGTGTACAACCACAGCGTCTACTAATTGTTGCAGATCCTGTTCATTGTCTGCAATCAATACTGTATCATCTGCATATCTAATGTTATTTATGTTTCGTCCTCCAATGCTGATTCCATTTAGGTCTTCTACATTTCTGAAAATATTTTCACTGTATAGGGAAAAAAGATCTGGAGACATTACACATCCCTGCCTAACACCTCTCTTAATAGGTTGGTATTGTCCTACTTCATTATCAATTCTTATGGCAGCTTGTTGTTTCCAATATATGTTTTTTATAAGTCTAATGTCTTTCCCATCAATTTGTAGATCTGCAAGCATATCCACAATGTTGACATGTCTGACTCTATCAAAAGCCTTTGTGTAGTCAATAAAGCAAAGATATATATATAGAACATCGAAGCCGTGTGATGTTAGTTTGTCTACATCCTTCTGTCTCGTTTGATGCACTAATTTATAATACCGATGTTCGTCCATACCAAATCTTGTATGTGGGTCTCAAAAAGCCTTATTCCAGCCCTGGAGTTACAAATCATCTCGCCTAACAAATGGTCATTTGGAATCGCTCGTAGCAATTCTTATCGCAGTCTAGGATAACGTAGACGCATTCACAATTATCGCGCTGCAGCCAAAAACATTCTTACCCTTTGACATCAGCTAAGAAAGGCAGAACACATATAGATTGCTCCGTGTGCAAAGTTAATCAGAGAATCATTCATAAGATCATGATTACTATTATCTAATGAAAACACCGAAATCAAAATAGGACACAATAAAGAATGCAACAAAATTAAATAGAGATCAAATATTTATTTACAATTTTGAGAGAGAAAATGCATTTAAATAGTACCAAGTAACCAAATGTAACATGTTAATTTCAAGGCATACACATGTCAATATTCGTTGTAATTGAAATCAGAAATACTTTGCTGATGGTGTTGGAAAATAAATGCAATAATGTATCTTTATTTCTATTTAAAAAAAATAAAAATCTTCTGTTCATGAATTGATCGCGCCGTTATAAATGGAAGTAAATAAGACATTTTTTCTCCCAAAGCAGTTTCCTGCTATGGATCTGACATGTGATTTGGCCATCAAATGTTGTAGGCCTGTATACTTGGGAGATATGTGGCCAATCTTTAACTCACTTAGCCGGCGACAAGCCCAGGCGTGCTCATGGCATTATCAGTGTAGTTCCCTAGTCAACTCCACTATCGCACCTGCTCACATCAGGCACTTAAAAAGACACACCATTCTTCGTTTTCTCGTCAGCGTGGAACCCGCCTTATTTGCAGTTTTGCTCGCTGTATAAATTGCAGTCTTCTGCAGATCTTGCAGCCGCCCATAGAGTTTGATATCTAGCATACAACAACAAACTGGCTGCATGCAGCCCAGTGCTACACACACCTAGACAGCTTATAATGCTCAGCCTCCTGCCCGGTGTTGACTGAATCATTATTTTACTGCACCAGGACTAATGATTTAAGATCGTATGTGGTGATTGTTGTTCTGCCATCGTCTTCAAGACTGCCTGGGCACTACCTCAACACAGGGAACATTGCAGGCTGCTCAGTGGTGGAGCACATACACCAACAGAAAGCAACACCAACAGTATTATTTCATTCAGAAATAGAACATAACTTTCTGAGCAATGTTGTAGAATATACTCCACAGTTTGGAGTGTTTGCCCGCATGTACACATTGCTGTAAAACCAATCTTTATCTTTAGAAAAAAATCTGAAATACGCAGAAAGTCACCTGCTCAACTACATGATGACTTATATGTTGGAGAAGACTGAATAAGTTACTATCTCTGGCCTCAGAGCGGACACAACTGACTCAATAGCCACATGTTTATGAAGAAAAAGAAGCTACACAATTCAGGTTATAGTTGGTAGATTTGCGAGACAGAAAATCAGCATTTCAATATTACAAGAAACATGGCTATCAGACCACTTAGTATGACAATGTTACTTAGTATTAAGCCAGGGTGACATAGTGGTTAGTGCACTAGCTTACGAAGATTTTGTCCCGATTCAATCCCCAGAAGTGGCAAGATTTTTATGCAGCCAGTAGGGCTCTATGGTCCGGGCTGGCCTCTTAAAAGAAAGATGCCGAGGAAAGGAAACTGACAATGTCACCTCATTATACTATGGTCTAGAGTATGTAAAAAGGCTAACACGTCACACCTCAACGACGGTATGTGCCATGAGGCTACCGTTACAATTATTAAATCATTGGTTAACTCAATGTTATGTTCAAACTGGTACAAATACTTTCTCGCTATGTCCAGATACTGTCTAAATATTTGGCATGTCTTTTTCTCTCAACTTTCTATGATATTTAGGATATAGGTGACCAATGTACCTTGTTCTTACAGCGTAGTTCAGTCAATGTCATCAATTATTCTGACAAGAAAAATGTAAAGTGACTATATACAGGTTTTTGTGTGGCAACACGTCTATTTCTTTGAGCAGAAAGACATGTGACAGCAGTGATAAATTAAACATATACGTAAGATTGTGTTATCACAATAGTAATGTATAGGTTATTTGAAAATCTGTCATGCGGGTGTCTTATTTTGTCACTATTTTTGCTACTACTGCATATATTTATATCATGTTACTGCATATATTTATATCATGTTAATTAGCTATTTCATTTTTTCACACTAAGTCCATTCTATTTGGTATTTCTTCTTTTACTCTTTCAGACAATTGTACTTTAAACCATTCGATCTCTTTTGCTTCTTTAAATCCTTCTCTCTCACACAAGACGTAAGACAATATCTCTGTTGCATCTTTCAATCTATCTTTCTAGTAAAATTGTATAGTTTTTCACTCTGTTTCTGTTATTTCTTGAAATCTTTCTCGCTCAAACAATTGCTACTTTAGTTCACTCTACATTTGTTGCCTCTTGAGTTCCTTCGTTCTCAGACAATTGTAACTTTAATTCTCTCTATTTATTCTGTTTCTTTAAATATGTGTCGCTCACAAAATGGTTAACTCACCCCTTCTCTGCTGTTTCTTGAAATCCTTTCCGCACCTACATCAATACTTTGCTTTATGGCTGCTGTTTTATTAAATCCTTCCTTCTCACACAATTGTTATTCTAATTCACTCTATTGCTGCTGCGTCTTTAAATCCGTGACTCGCACAAAATGAATACTTTTAATTCATCCTTTCTCTGCTGATTCTCGAAATACGTCTCCTCACACACCTGTTACAGCAATTCACACTACCTCTACTGCTTTTTGACCCAGTCTCCAAAACTATTCTTGTCATTCCTCCAGCGTCAGGCCAGCTTTACCACCCAGGACACAAAGATACAATAATTTGTAAATACAAGAAAGGAATCTGAATGTAATATCCCTCTTCAGTTTCTCTTTATGCGGGTAATGGAAAGAAGTATATGGCCGAATAGAACTATGAATATTTCAGACTAAGGTGCATGCAAACTAGACACAGTGAAAACCCTGAGTTTGAGCAGACTGGAAAACGTGCATGCTTGTTGTTGCTCCAACATGATGGTTTGTGTACAGTTCTCGTTGCGCCAATATGATGGTTTGTGTACACTTCTTAATGCTCTGGCATGATAGTTTATGTGCACTTCTTGTTGCTCTAGCATGATAGTGTGTGTATACTTCTTGTTGCTCTTGCATGATATTTTGTATATAATTCTTGTGGCTCCATCATGACAGTTCATGTATACTTTTTGTTGCTCCGGCATGATAGTACACATACACTTACTGTTGCCCCAGCATGATAGTGCATGTACACTTCTTGTTGCCCCAGGATGATAGTGCATGTACACTTATTGTTGCTCCAGCATGATAGTGCATGTACACTTCTTGTTGCTCCAGGATGATAGTTTGTGACACTTTTGTATCAACATATTCCAACAACTGCAAATTTTCATTATGAAATAAAAGTTATATCTTTAATTAACACACGAATAAACAAAATTATGATATATGAATGTATACAACAAACACATTGATCAAATGCCTTTGGATGTAACATGTTGAACAAAGCATACTAGCCCCACTATGATAATCGAATTAACCATTCAAAAAGCTGTATAACCAACAATGAATACTAACAAGCAATTCATTCCAGTTTTAGAAGCCCCGATATTTCATGCCTCTCTCCGAGTTTAGGAAGCCCGTATGCCTTAAGGATATTGTCTGCTTCTTGGCGACTCTCTGGTGACAGAGCTCTTCTGGAGTCCATTGCTAGGTCGTGAGCTGTGCCTCTGTTGAAGTCAACTTTGAGAGCCTCTGCTGCAATATTTAGATGCTCAGTTCTAATGTCCAACCGCTGTAGAAGAACCGACAATGAGCGTCTGGGGTTGTTCATGAAATCTTCATAAAGGATGGACCCAATGTTGTAACCTTTATACCTAAGGTCCGCACATTGTGAAATGCTGGCTGCCCAGGCCGCTGTTAGAATACCAACACTGTCCAGTTTTTTTGGAATTATCCCAGGTACTTTCTTCTCATTGAGAAAGACGTTATAGTAATAGAAATAAGATCTGACAAAAGGGAGACAAGTTGACAGAATGCTGCTATCCATGATAAAGCGAAGAGCAGTTGGAGCGGGGTCTTGTTGCAATAAGCTGAGACTCGACATGATGCTTTTAACACTATTCCTGTACATGAAGAGGTACCTAAATTTGGGGAACGCTTGGACAATCTCTTCCAAGAGGCTGGTGGTGCACGGTCTGGCTTTCACAAAAACTGCACTGTAGCGATCATCAGGCTTGCAGAGCAGTTTGACACAACTGGCCAGAAGCTGCTTGTATTCACTCACTTGGATCAGTTTGTTTTTATACAGGAAACCCAGCGTTGTTATGGCGTCGGGTTCTGATAATACAAGCATGCCCGGAATTCGGCACATCATCTGAAAAGAATGGTAAAGGACATTGCTTATAACTCTTGAAATGAGGTTCTGTTTGCTTCTAATGTTACACACAAATTATTGCGAAGCAGTTTCCTGCTATGGGATTGTGATATGGTAGCGCTATCACATTGTGTAGGCCGGAGAGCAAGGAGGCATGGGTGGCCATGCTGTCCCTCTTTTTATTCTTTCATTAACGTCATATTGTTATATGTATGCGAGACTTGGAGAAAAGCAGACCATCCGAGGGAACATCTGATGGTAGTGTGTGTAGCTTCTGAGTTTCTTGTGAAACTACACAGAATATGAGCATAGAAAACAACAAAGAAATGAGGTAGTGAAGACCAAACAATTGGATGCACAAATTACTGCATGGCCAGCTAGCTAGTTCTCAACATTCGCTACGGGGGGGGGGGGGGGGGGGGGGATTTGTATTGATGTGTACACTCAAACCTACAAGGTGCACACTGCAGACACCACCCAATAAAAACCAAAGCAAACAATGAATTCTTTAAGCTGAAATATTCATCACACGAACCATGGTAATATATTAACCAACTATCATATCTTTTATACAACAGAAGCTTAGCCATACGAATCGCAACTGCTTCAGCGCATCTGAAAAGGTATTAAATTTGTTGTCACTGATTCAGTTGCGATCCGAATAGCTAAGCCGTTGCTGTGTTTAAAAAAAAAAAAAAAGACATGACAGGCCACCTCAAGCCCGAAAAAGTGTCCTTTATTTTTAAATCTCCATTCTGAACTGTCTATGAATCCTGACCTTTAAAAAAAAAAAAAAAACTAGAATGTGTACTGCCATAGTCAGTGTGAAGATTATTTACCACGTGATTTCAATGCAGGTCTGCATGACCGAATAGATAAGAACACGTGTTCTTAAACATCCGGTGTGCTGATGCCGAGGTAAGTGGTTCAACCCCTACACCGGACAGTTGGACTAACATTTTGACCTGTCGCCCTTGACTTGGGGACGTAAATTACAAGAACCTCTGAAGTCGGAGTGGGTTCGCATGATGACGAGGAATACTGTTAATAGGAAAAGCTAATCCAAACGCAAAATTCAGTCCATCACTACTGCAAATAGTGTGTATGGACTACGCTTGAGTTCAAAGCGAGCGAGCGAAAAAAAAACGTGATTTCAACATGTGTATGAGTAGTACCGTGTCTCTAAGAGGTTCTTCTTTAAAGTTATATTTGTAAAACATTGTATCTATTCACAAGCTAGGGCAACCAGTGAGGAAGGGAACTGGTTCCCAACTTCTTCACGCCGTGAACTATATAGAACACCCTGACGGCGGTATCCGTCATATGGTACTGTTTATTTTATTTGCAAATAATAACAAAGTCTCACTACACTTTGTATGCAGAACAATTTTGAAAAATGAAGTACATGACGTCATCAAATAATGTGCTCCACCGTTTATCGTGAAACAACATGCAGCGAATGGCTGTCGTCTGCTAAGTAATTATTTGTACTCCAAACAGAATGTGTTATCAACGGAAGAAAGATGTTTTTTGTTTTGTTTGGTTTGGTTGAACAAGTATTTCGAAATGGCGGTCGATACCAACGGGTGGTTGGTCAAAGATCTAAAGCAAGATTTCCTGATAAACAACCTCCCCATGGCATTACGGTTAGAAATGTCTTGAATAAGTTATAATGAATACTTCATTGGTACTTTCCAGCTTCCCCAAAACAACGTTAGACGATAGTAGTAAATATTAACTAATTTAATGAATCTTTTAGCACATTGTTTGATGACGTCATGTACTTTCCTTCTCAAAATTGTTCTAAATGCAAAGTGTAGTGAGACTTTACAATCGTCCTGTATATATTGATGAAATTGTAAATAGCATGCATGTATATTAGAATTGGTCATATCGTTTGCCCGTGTGTTACCTGGGCCCACAATTACCACTGCCTACTATGCATGTTATAAGAGACGATAAAGTGGGGTTGGCATGAGAATAGCCATGCCATCCCGGTGATAATTTAGCTGCAAAATTCAACATGAACATGTCTACAAACAGGCTTCGGAGAGATCGTTGACGGCTATACTCCAGTGTGATATGAGAGACGGAAGGAGAAGGAGAAGAAGGGGGATTAGGATGAGGAAGAAGAAGACTGGAGGTGGGGAGAGAAGACGATAAAGAAGAAGAAGAAGAAGAAGAAGAAGAAGAAGAAGAAGAAGAAGAAGAAGAAGAAGAAGAAGAAGAAGAAGAAGAAGAAGAAGAAGGAGGAGGAGGAGGAGGAGGAGAAAGAGAAAAAGAGAAGATGATGAGGTGGAAGAAGAAGAAGAAGAAGAAGAAGAAGAAGAAGAAGAAGAAGAAGAAGAAGAAGAAGAAGAAGAAGAAGAAGAAGAAGAAGAAGAAAGAGGAGGAGGAGGAGGAGGAGGATAAGAGAAAAAGAGAAGATGATGAGGTAAAAGAAGAAGAAGAAGAAGAAGAAGAAGAAGAAGAAGAAGAAGAAGAAGAAGAAGAGAAGAAGAAGAAGAAGAATAAGAAGAAGAAGAAGAAGAGAAGAAGAAGAAGAAGAAGAAGAAGAAGAAGAAGAAGAAGAAGAAGAAGACACAATATAGTCATCAAACAGTGTTACCTGGCTAATAAGCGTAGACCCACTCCTGGCAGTTGAGGCCAGCCAAGTGACAGGAACTCGCGGACTTCCCACATCACTGGCCATCTTGTGAAAGGAAGCCAGTGGCATGGTGATGACGTTGACAGCGTGGTGGTACTGGTTTTGATAGAGGTACGTGCTGTGTTTAGATTTGTACACGTTATCGGCTTCTTTCACTTCTATGAACACGGCTTCTTTCCTGGTCATGCAGTAGAGCGAGACGTTCGGCTTGAAGATACAGCTTGGTGGCCTGAATCCTTTGTGGAGAGTGATGAAGTTGCTGAGATCCGCCACTGAGTGGTCTAGATATTTTCTCTTCCAGAAGATTTCTTGAACATGGGCGCTCTGTTTGAACTGCAGTCCTCTGGCTGCGTCACGGCGGATTCGCTCCACACCAGTTACTGCCCAGGTGAACTTCTGAAATGTTAGCACCAGGCGCCGGGTGAAGCGAAACAACAGGAACACTAAAATCTGGAGATAACATCAGAATAAACCATTTACGTATCTTTAATATTTAAATTCACCCAAAAAAAAATGTGATGATACATAACTTGGTACAGGTAATCGCAAGGCAAATACCCGCACAGGACTGTGAAGCGTATAGGGGTTCTTTCACACGCCTTTAAGCGGACTGAATATGTGGACCGAGATCTGTGAAGAGCCATGAACGCCTATGCCAGCTGGCAGGGCACTTGATGATGATGATGATGATGATGATGATGATGATGATGATGATGATGATAAATATGTGGTGCAAGCCCGTTATTCCTTTCTTCTTCTTCCTTTTCTTCTTCTTCTGCTGCTTCTTCTTCTTCAGCGTTCCGAGCCACTGAGGTTCTTTGCTGCAGATACAATCCCATCTCCATTCGTCTCCCTGGTTGACCCTCTCTTGCCAGTCGTTGATTCCAAGTGCTGTAGGTCTGTATATATTCTTATAGACTAATTAATCAGCACTCCGCTGATGATGTGGTCAATATAACGCTGACTGCATTCACGTTCCAAATGATTTCCTGTGGAACCCATTTCAGACTGGCCCAGGTCAATTTTAGCAACCTGTTTCTATGGCGATTCCAAAACATTACCACAGGGCCGACAGGACAACGTCCTAGCCACTGCGTTAAGCTTAGCTTTCCCTATATATTATTTCACGGTATTTAAAAGGATTTAGTGACCAGTTTCCTTTCTTCGCCACTGTTTCTCCTCAGTACATATTCTCTAGCAGTCACTTTACGAATCTGGACTGACCCCGGAGCTGTACTGATAGAAATAAATATCCTGTCACTGCTGGCGATTTAACTCCATACCACTGTTTTTTTTTTTTTTCTTGTTGTTTGTTGTTGTTTTGTTACAATATGGCAAAATCAGCATGCTGCCATGACTACTGGTGATATAAAGGGCGAATAAAACCCCTTTCTGTCGTAGCGTGCACAATTTTCAGGCTATATATTACCACTATACAATTGTTGGCGTATTATATTTATTGTTGCCAACCAGCATAACCATCACTGTCTTCTTTGTAATCAGCAATTCACTGTCATCATCATCATCACCGCTGGCATCTATATTATCTTCTTATTATCCTATTCATTGTAACTTTTACTTTTAACGTCAACACCGTTCACCGTCTTCTGTATTCATCAACATGACCATTATCTTCAGAATCATCTAAACCAACTCACGCCTTTGTAAACTTCTTTATGATTGGTTGCATTGTTTAGTTAGTTTTCTATTGATTGATGTAGTCAGCCTCAACCAACCCATCTTATTCGCCTCTTAGGACTTGCATGGTAGCTAGCAGTGTTACTATTCTCTGCTTCCGTATGGGCCCCGGTAACAGACGGTAGTTTCCACTAATAAAGCATGATTAGTGTTCCACTTCAGCGGCTAGAGTGGCAACTTTTGACTGGTCTTTTCCTCGTGAATTACCGGCAACACATTCATTAACGGTAGAACAGTGGCTAGACGCTCGCCTCCAGGTACGATGAACATGGGCTAGATCCGCAACGGGGACGGATTCAAATTTAACAAAAAAAAATTACCAGGACTCCCAGTTCCACCCAGCTTAAAATGGGTACCAATAATATCATGGGAAGTAAATGCGACGGGTGTGGTACTGACCACATCACCCACCAAGTGCCTATTGGTCTATACAAATAAGGCCTAGCACCATATACCCATTACGCGTTAAGGCGTGAGAAAGCGCCCTTCACCTACTTTTGATATTCGTGAACACACCGACGTCAGAACTCAGCGTTCCCAGAATTCATTCGCTCCCACCGATGAAATATTTTGTTGAGAGTAATGTCCTGTGGTTGACTTAGCTTTATAAACTTTAAAACAGACATTTCTCTAAGAAAGTAACGACTACATCAGTGCTTGTATGCAGGTCGGTCACGGAAAAATATGGATGTAGCATCACATTCCCAATAAGCTTTAATGACACGTCAATTTACATTGTTTACCTAATATATTAAGCGTCTCGGGTATATGCACCTATATAGCCACATTAGCGAAGCCGCTGTGGCTTAGAGTTCAATGCGTTTGCCTGCCAAGAGAGTGGTCCAGGTTCAATCCCCAACAGAGGCAGGATTCTATTTCTGACCGGGGCTCTGAGATCCACCCAATCTCATGAAAATGGGTACCAGCAAATTTAAATTTATGAAAAATTTTCTGGAGATGGTGAAGGAAAGGCGACGAGGACGTGAAATGGCCAACCCACCTCCTATGCTGTGGTCTAGAATCTGTGGAGGTCTAAACCTTCATACCCGAATGGCTGTATCTGTACGGGATTATGTTTGGCAAGTGACGCCACTGCCTAGTCCACTACACACCATATAAACAATTCAAGGTTGCATTTTCTTATAGGACGGTTCAGTTACCTTTTGCCCCCCCCCCCTTTTGAGCTGTTTGTGATTTACTAGGCAACTTTACGTTCTGTAGTTTGCCATTGCTATCTGAAAGAGTTTAACCTTTCGGCCACATGGATCTCTCACATCACATAAAGGAAGCAAATGAGACATTTGAGATTAAGTCACAGTCAACTGTCATTTACTGCCTATACTATGGCGGGGGGGGGGGGGGGGAGAAGAGAAGAGGGGGGGGGAGAAGAGAAGAGGGGGGGGGGGGAAGAAAGGTTCTTGAACCTGAGTTCTGGCTGAGCAGTCGCCACGAACTGTGCTGGTTAGGGTTTTCTTTTAGCCCCCGACAGAAAAAAAAATCCACACCTTACCGAGGATTCGTTAAGTGATTACACAAATATTGGTTACTGGTTTCTTCCGTTGAAGTTTTTTTTTACATCTTGCTGCAGTCAGTATCACATGCTGGCACTGGACAGGACACACATTGAGAAAACCCGAAAATAGTCTCACTTGATAGTTCCCTTTACTGGAATCCACAGGGAAAATGAAATAACAGCACAACAAGAAGAGAATTAGAGACAGGGATGCAAAATATGGAGAGGTATGGAGCGAGCAGGGGACAGCAAATGAGAGGATGGCTTGGTGTGAGCTGGTTGAAGGCCTATGCTCAAACTGGAGATAAAGGAAAGAAGGAGAAGGAGGAGAAGTAGGAGGAGGATGAGGGGAAGAAGAAGAAGAGGAGACAGGGAGGAGAAAGTAGGAGGATGGGAGAAGAAGAAGAAGAAGAAGAAGAAGAAGAAGAAGAAGAAGAAGAAGAAGAAGAAGAAGAAGAAGAAGAAGAAGAAGAAGAAGAAGAAGAAGAAGAAGAAGAGGAGGAGGAGTTAATTTCCCCATGTATAACTTGCTAGGTAAACTTGCCTCGATCGCTCTGTCCCTGAACATGCTCATAGCCTTGCTGAACTGTTCCAAGTGATTGTTAGTCTCAGTTCGTGCATCCATTTTGTCAGTATCTTCGAGGTCTTCTTTCCTTCAGCCAAACCACAATGTCACAGCAATAGCATCTACCTCCAGATCCTTCACTTCCGTGCGGTTTTCAAATCCGCTAGTTTGTAGTTTTTCAAGCTCCGCCCTAGTTCCAAACAGGATTCTCGTCAAGTGCACAAGTGCTCACCATTCAGCCTGAAGAGGTAAAAAAATAAACGCTAACGTTAATACAATGTGCCATCTCGATCACAGCTAGACTAAACAATGTAGATTGTAATCTTAACGGGATCCACTGTCTTGTCTTTGTGTATGTGCGTGTTTCTATATGTCTGAAATCTGCGGATCTGTTTAGTCAGCTCGGGAGCCAGCATCTTGAATTGGTGTAAACACTTGTTGAAATATTTACTGACACGCCTTTTTATCGTGAAATGTCCTGTTATCTCATGATGGACATCCACAAGACGTAATTTCTCTTCTTTGTTTTAAATATGATGTTATAGTGTAATGACAAACGAATGAAAATACACAATACAATCAGACAGCACAACAAATGGAGAGACACTCACAAACACACGAACGTGTACACTAAAGTCTGTATCAACGAATGAAAAGAAAAAATACTTAGCTGAAATGTCGCAATTACTAATGATTATTATACGATGATATCATCATGTAAAGACAAGTAAATCAACGAAAACGACAGCAGAATTTGCAAGTGTTACTAAAGTGCGTCTCACACATGTTTCCCCCATTCACGCTCAATTAAAAAAAAAAAAGTATTTGTTGCATCTTCGTGAAATTTTTTTCCTGCCGTCTTATATTTACTCCCACCCAAGTAATATGTCTTTGATGGGTCCAAAGGCAACTGAAATAATGGAAAGCGGCGAAAATTCTTTGATGTTTTGGCAAAAATGTAATGACTTCATGCTAAGAAAGTAGCATGCCCTTTAAAGAACCTCATTCCCAAAACAACCTTCCGGAGAACCTCTCGATCATAAGCAAGATGTCCCACGTCTGATACACCCATACGAAGATCATCCGCTACATCTTGCACCCATCTTTTTTTTGGGGGGGGGGGAGGGGGGGGGGCTTCCACACTTCCCAGACATACACGCCTGTATTGTTGTTCTCTCCAAACTTTCGTGAAGTTTCAAATGACCAAAATATTTAAATTTTGTTTGTTTTATCGTCTTTAATAGCCAACCCTCTTCAATATTCAGATCTTGGAGTATGGATGCATTTGTTCTTTTCTTTACCCAAGATATTCTTAGAACCCGTCTATAACATTTATATTCAAAGGCATTTATGCGATGTTCAGCTTGTTTAGTAAGTGTCCAGGTCTCACAGGCGTATGTTGCAATGGGAAAGATGCATGCTCTTAAAAATCTAATTTTTGTAGTTTTATGTGTCCCACTCCATAATTTATTCAGTTGTTTAAGCAATTGTCGTTTAATTTCTTTCATTGTGTCACCATTGTTGGTAATCAATGACCCAAGATATTCAAAATTGTCCACCACCTCCAATTTTCCTCATTAACATATATTTCTTTCTCCATAGTCGTTTTATCTGTATGCATTATCTTTGTTTTTGCTATGTTAAGATATAAGTTGTGATTTTCACTATTTCTTTGGGTTGAGGTTATTAAGTTTTCTATACCATTCTGTGATGTGGATAGTAATACTGTATCATCAGCATATCGAATCTCTGGTATTTCATGACCACCGATATTTAGGGCATCATATTGCTACCTGGTTATATCATCTCTGACATTTATCATTATATTTTCGGCAGTACAGGTTAAACAAATAGGGTGACAGCACACAGCCCTGACGGACTCCTTGCTTGATGTCAAACCAATCTGATGTCTCGCCATCTATTCTAACCGCTGCTTGTTGGTCTAGATAGAGCATTTTTATGAGTTGTACTACATGTGATGGAAAGCCCATATTCCTCATGATTTTCCAAAGTTTCTATGTTATACACAGTCAAATGCCTTTGAATAATCAACAAAACTTGAGAATAGGTTTATATTAAATTCTCTGCACTTCTCTATTATTAAACGCATGTTGAGAATGTGATCTCTTGTTCCTCTTCCTTGTCTAAATCCAGCTTTAACCACGTTAATCTCTTCTTCTATTTTCTTACGAAGTCTTCCCATTATGATTTTTAGTAGAATTGTATTTGCATGACTGATCAGGGCAACAGTTCTATAGTTGGTGCATAATTTCAGGTTGCCCTTTTTTGGTATTGGAATGAAGATAGTTATCTTCCATTCTTTTGGCCATATACCATATTTCCATATCTTTTTACATAATGCATGATAGATGTGTATGCTTTCTTCTCCTCCCGCTGTAATTAGTTCAGCTGGTATCTCATGACATCCTGGTGAGTTACAATTCTTTGGGTTCTTTATTGCCCATGCAATTTAATCTAATGAGGGTTCAGGTTCTGTTTCTGCTGTCATTGGTTCATGTATATCATTCATATCACCAGTCATTCATATCATACATTCCGCTGCAGTATTCCTGCCATCTTTCTAGAATTTGTCTAGATTCTGTTAAGGTATTTCCCAACTTGTCACAGGTAACATTTAATTGAGGCTGAACACTTCTTGTCAATAATTGCATTTCTTTAAACATTTCACAATCTCTTCAATTCATATGATATTGTTCTACTTTAATACACCAATCTTGTATATAATAACAAGATTTAATACATTTAATAATATGCACTTTATCGCCGACTCATAAATTATATACAGCGTATAAATAAACATTGACATCTGCTGTACAATCTCCAGAACAAAATTTGTTTTGTTGGGTGTACATAATGATAAGGTTATATGCTAAATCTCATCATTTTACTTCAGTTGGTTACCGAGTTATGGATTTGTATACGGGGGGAAAACATTTGTGAACGCACCATAGAACACAGTCACAAGTGACAGAATGGAAGTCGCTGACAGAGCCTTCGTCAACACACAAACACTTAAAATATGCTGATACGGCTGTCATTTGTGATTGTATTGTAGTAAAGCTTACCGGTTGTACTTCTTGTTTTCGTGGACTTACTCGTTGTATGTTTACAGCTTTACTGGTGATGACATAACTCTGTCTGTCCCGAATTCATTTGAAACTCTTAAAGGAAGCGAAAGCTTGGTTCAAGAATTTTCAAAAATGCTTCAGATACTTCTTCTTCATTCTTTTATCTTTCAGTGGAGCATAGGCCCTCAACTATGTCACACTAAGCCATTCTCCTTGCTTTTGCAGCTAAAGTTGTCTATGGGATGAGAAAGCAAGGGCAACTCTAGTTAGTCGCCACTTTCAACATGCGTGGCAAGCTACAGTGTTACTATTCTTTGTTTTCCTAACAAATGTATTACAATGCCTTTCAAAATAATGTTGATATCAATCAATCATGTGCCATGCCGGAAAGCGTGGGCGGTCATGACTCGCCATTTCACTCTATCACCAGTGTCGTGGATCAGCTCAGTGTTCCTGTTTCGTCTATGCCTTGTGGCCAAGCAATCCAGATATTTTCCTCTCGGTCTTCCTCTTGGTCTGTTCCCTTCGATCTTGCCAGTTGTCATTAAGTTCTCCAGTCCATTTCTTCTCATAACATGTCCAAAAAAATTTGACTGTCTACGTCTAATTTCTCTAATAAATCTACGATTTTCATTTGTCTCCTGTAGTACTTGGTCATTGGTTTTTCTATCTGTCCATGGTATTCTTTGCATTTTCCTCAGAAACCACATTTCTGCAGCCATCAGATGTTTTTCAGCTTGACTGCACATTGTCCAAGTTTCACATCCATACAAAAGAACAGGTTCTATGTATCCCCTCAACACTCTTTTTCTCGTTTCAATTGACATCTTTTTATTGGTCAGAATGTTTTTCATCTTGCTAAAGGCTACTTTCGCCATGGCGATTCTTGTTCTAATCTCTTCAAGGCATCTCCCATCAGATGTTATGACTGTTCCGAGATAATTGTACCGATTCACTTGTTGAAGAATATTCCCATTTACTTGTATATTACATTGTGGTACTTCGTTCTTCCTAGTGACGACCATAACCTGTGTCTTCTTACAATTTAATTCCAACCCCAGCTGCTCACTGTGGACAACAACCGCGTCTACTAATTGTTGCAGATCCTGTGCATTGTCTGCAATCAATACTGTATCATCTGCATATCTAATGTTATTTATGTTTCGTCCTCCAATGCTGATTCCATTTATGTCTTCTACATTTCTGAAAATATTTTCACTGTATAGGAAAGAAAGATCTGGAGACATTACACACCCCTGCCTAACACCTCTCTTAATACGTTGATATTGTCCCACTTCATTGTCAATCCTTATGGCAGCTTGTTGTTTCCAATATATGTTTTTTATAAGTCTAATGTCTTTCCCATCAATTTGTAGATCTGCAAGCATATCCACCATGTTGACATGTCTAACTCTATCAAAAGCCTTTGTGTAGTCAATAAAGCAAAGATGTATATCCTTGTTTACTTCTATAGCACGTTCAATAACTGTTCGCAGCATATACACAGCATTTACTGTACCCTTTCCTTCTACAAACCCACATTGTTCTTCCCCTATTTCAGGTTGTATTTTCTTCCTCACTCTTTGCATGATAATTCGTAACAAGATCTTTGTGATGTGACTCATTATACTAATTGTTCTATGTTGATCACATTCCAAGGTTCCTGCTTTCTTTGGGATTGCAATAAATACAGAATTACATAATTCAGAAGGTATATCTCCAGTATCATATAATATGTTCAGCAGTCTGGTGACTTGTTCTAGTCCAAATTCTTCTAAAGCTTTAATAATTTCTGTTGTTAGGTGGTAATTATGGCCTTTTAAACAATATTTTTATTTGGACACAACGAAATACAAAATTCAGAAATCCCATCATAAACATAAAATTATACATTTCACCGTGTAGCAAGCAAAACAAGAGGCATCTTTCTATTCGCCAGAAGCTGCTCCACACTCGTCGAATGTTTCTGTCTCACTATTTTCTGTACTCTTGTGGGAAACAGAAGCGGTTTAACTTGAGTCGCAAATCCCTGTGTATGTTCCCTGCTGTACATCCGCACCTTGTACGCCTGTAAGACATGTGTTCACCACTAATTGCAATCGTTTCACTAATTAGCCGCGATGTGTGCCCACCCGACAGCCACTCTGCCCTCGGGAAGCACCTGGTGCTGCCTGATCCGATACCTTCTCACAGCAAATTTCGTCTTGGTTGGAAGAAAGTCACCCTCCTCACTCCCCGACCGCCCTTCCACAGCGAGCCGTTTAGCCTCTGTCGTCGCCTCCGCAGCCCACTATACGAATAAGGACCCCTTTACCACCATTCTGTCTTCTTCGCACTCCGGCTTTTGTTACAGCAGCAGCATTTCTGTGGGCACCGCAAGGAAACCAGCTCTTCCCCTCGGCTATTACTGTTGTATTCGTGGGCTGGGTCCTTTCCTGTCCTAGTGCTTAGGAAACATCGGCCCCAGATACTGGCCTCCCGAGCTTTAAGAGTTAAACATGCTATGTGGATCCTCAAAGGAAGTGGCTTAGAGGTACGATATCCGCCTTTAACTTGTCAAGACTGGTTTAGAATCACGATGTCGAGCTTTGCGGGATAATTCTAGGCTCTTCTTCTTTTTTTTTTTTCCCTTCTTTATCACCATCATTAGGGTACAAGCTCTCAATCAAATCACATCCAGCAGTCCAATCTTTCGCTACCTTCTTTCAGCTTCCTTCCATGTATTCTCCATATGATTATTCTCTGTCTAATTCCGTTCTCTTTGTGATTTTTAAGTCTCCCCCTATTCCGTATGCCCTGTGGGTTCCAGAGAAAGACCTTCTAATTCTAACGATACCATTTTCAGAGTTTTTTGTTTTTTTTTCATATGTGTCCTCCCAGCGGCAGAGTCTTTTCCCTCGCCTCTTAAATTCGAATTAGTGATTCTGTGGTGCGGTTTTAGTTCTTCTATTCTGAGCAGGCGTCAATTAATGAACGTTTGTTATTTATTAGTAATTGGTTTATTCGTTTTCCGTGTTTCTGACCCATACAACAGTATTGATTTAACGTTATAATTGAATATTCTAAGCTCGGTGTTATTTTTAATTCTCCTGACTTCCACGAATGATCTAGCGCGGTGGTTCTCAAGCTTTTTTTGGGCCAATGCCTCCCTTTACCATATGTTCAGAACGTCATTCCTCCCCCCCCCCCTTTTTTTCGAATTTCCTCCCTAGAAATCCCCCACCCTTACACAGTGTATATAAAAATGGAAGCTAAATTTAATAACACATACTAGAACAAGTCTAGACATCTACATAAAACGTGATTTGCGGGACTGCGTACGTTATAAAACGAATTTCATTAGAGCGAGAAGTAGAGAACCGTAAAATTTTGAGGGAAAAACAATATCAAGTAACTGGTTCTTGTATTAATGCGATCTTGAAATAATCTTAATCCCCCCTCCCCGGAAACCCTAAAATTCCCCCGTGGGGGGGGGGGGGAATTCCCCACAGGTTGAGAACCACTGATCTAGTGCTTTGAAAGCTCTGGTCGCATCTTATTTTACTAGCTCTATCTGTTCCGGGGATGACATTAAACATGTTCCGAAGCAAGAGCCTACTGTGGGTTTGTGATGTCAGTGTGGCTATCACATTTTGTAGGCCTGAATGCAAGAAGAAATAGATGACCAGTTTTTCCCCTATGTTAGCGGACGACGAACCTACGCGCCAATGACGTTATCGTCGTAGCTTAAAGTTTTATATTCTCTAACACCAGGATAGTGATCAGAAGCATAGCTTTATCGGATAAGAGCGAGCGCGCGCACACACACACACACACACACACATACAGAGAGAGAGAGAGAGAGAGAGAGAGAGAGAGAGAGAGAGAGAGAGAGAGAGAGAGAGAGAGAGAGAGAGAACAGTGTACACGCTGCGTTTATCGACAATCGCATGTCAGGTGTAAATACAAAACAGTAGGCCAAAAGCCTAACCGCTATGCTGATGCTGTACGAACCCCGTCATTCGAGTTGTTCACTCTTTTATGGCAAGAAGAATCAAGAAGTGGTGATAACTTAGTTGTTATCCAGGCAGGCAGGATGTGCGTGAGCTCTCCAACTTGGCCGTTGTCTGCTACCATCGTGAGGTGTTTTTGTGACTCTCACATCCCCACAGATTCTCAATACATCGCTTTTATTGTATGCTGTATTGTCATATTCTTCTCCAGTAAGATTATTCTTATTTGCTATATTCATAAGGAATGGGTGGACGAGTGACTAGAACGTTGGGTTCTCCTTTAGGAGACCCAGGTTCGAACCCTCGGTAAGGTATGTATTCTTTTCTATCGGGGGCAAAAAGAAAACGCTAACCTGCACAGTTCGCGGCGACTGCACTAGCCAGGCGGCCTTAATTCTCCAGGCTCAAGAAACACCCCCCTTCACCCCCTCGGTCCGACACCGCAAGGTACTATAGTATAGACAGTAGATGACAGTTTGTCAGACAGCTATATTCATATAGTAAGTCCAAAGAATGTCTATGTGCTTAATGTTCAGCCGATTAAGCTTCAGATGGATCTATATGCTAAGCCTACTTCTGGAAATAGAAATGTATTTGCATATTGTATGTATAGACATATATATACGGTAAATATGTCCGCATTAAATATTTTTTCTAACTGTAGTCTAAAAAATAGGTCAGTAGTAGCCCCGTCCGTCCCTAGTTGCATCTATGGAGATTTCTGCATACATATAATATTAACACTGGCTCATGGATTGTACCTCTCCTTCTTATAGTCCAAGCCGTGTAGTATTTCTGATCATGTCTGTCCACAGCCTTGAACTTATAATCATTTCTGATACCGCTATTGCCCTAAGCCCTGCTGTCAAACTGCCCAGCGTCTTCTCTCTCGGTCTCTCCTTGCCTCTCATCCCTTTCTTGTTGTTGCGACGAACTCCAGCTTTCTCCTTCTTATGACATACTCAAAGAATGTGGACTGCGTTCTTTCGATGCCATTAACCAGTTCTCTTTGTGAGTGAACTTATTTCAAGATATCTTCATTACTTTTTTTTTTAAACCCACCCTTGGTGCTCTGATAACTCTTCTATCAAATTACGTCTCCGCAGCTTCCACATAATTTCTAGCCAGTGTGCTAACAGTCCATGATTCGCCTCCGTACATCATGATTGTCTGGATATAGCCCTAAAGAACTATTTTCTCAAAGATATATTGCAGGAAATATTCTTCAACTTGTGACATGCTGCCGTTGCTCCGGCTATTCTACTTTTATATTTATTTTTTTACTGCTTCCGTTTGCCTACATATTTACATTCATCGTCTTATTTCAGACTGGCCCTATTCACTTAAATAGTGTGTGTGTGTGTGTGTGTGTGTGTGTGTGTGTGTGTGTGTGTGTGTGTGTGTGTGTGTGTGTATGTGTGTGTATGTGTGTGTGTTTTTTTTTTTAGTTTTTTTTTTTACTTCTCTTTCTCTATTATTTAGACTAAGGCACTGGGATGGAGAAGTAAAATAGCCAGGTTCGGTGAAGGACTATCTGGTTTTACTTTGTCACTTTGGTGGCTTACCATCCTGACTTAGAAGTCGACAAATTAGCGTATTTCAGTATAAAGTCTTTTCATCGCAAATCAAGTGCCTTGCTGACTGGGGTGAGCGATCAGGCTCCTCCAAATCTTGCCATCTCTAACAGCGTTTTTGAAATGGCGTTTTGTATATTGTATTCGAGGAACAATACATGATTACTCAAATGTGAGTGGCACCTTGCCGTCTTTACAGACGAAAGTATGTGGACTGGAATTAGGCTAGAATTCCATCGCACAATGCCAAGGCATGGATTCAGAGAACATGTGTTGCCCATGCAGCATGATCCCTCTCTCCACCTTGCCTTGTTTTCTCCAGAGGAAAGGATAAACAGTAGATTACTCAAATATGCTCAGGCAAACCTATTAGGGTTTTAAACCAGTGTTGTACAGACATAAAACTAGGACAGTATTTGTGACTATGTGTGCGATGTATTTCAGTCTAAGTATAATTCATCTGTCGTTATGCAGCAACACATAACCAGACAGCAAACTCTCTATGGCTAGTCTCTCTGTTAGTCGACAGATCATCCTCATTGCATGTCGAACCATTCAGGTCATAAGTGCTCGGATCCACCCCCCCCCCCCCCCCCAGCAAATCCCACAGCGTGTATCGGCTAACGACACCAGTTCTGTGTTGGTGTTTGGAATTCATCATGACACCCGGGAGACTGCAGCCAGAGACCGAAATTCGTGGCGTGCATCATTACACAAGGGTGCAGTCATGTGTGAGGCAACCAGGACTGCAAGAGCTGTAAAGAAAAGGCAGAACAGAAAAACCACTGCAGGAAATCATCCTCCAGAAACGTCAAGCATTCTTTGTCCACATTGTCAAAGAACATTTCGAGCCAAAATAGGCCTTATCAGCCATCTTAGAACCCACGGCTCCATACTTTCAACCCCACTGGATGAAATGAATGGTCATCATCATTCTTGATGAATAAACAACAGACAGAACAGTTGGTTTATCAATCTTCTTTGGCTTCCTGCGTAGTCTTCTTGTTTGGCCACACCTCTTTTAATTTGCTGTTCTCGAGGTCTGGCCATGGAAGTACAACCATATATTTAAATTCATCCTATCCATTTCATTCTTGATGTCTTACAGCTTTCTATTTCGTATATGTGTTCTGGCATTCTGTGTACCAATGTGCAAGCTACAGTGAAACCTCTGTTCTCGTCGATATTTTTTCGCGAAAATTTTGTCTCAGTTTTCGTCGTTTGCCTCGGGTTTCGTTGACGTGCCCACCTGGCTGCTAATTTTGCAAAAACAACAGGATCCACGCTGTTCTTCTGCTCAATTTGGCATGGTTTCTCATTGTGAGAGAATCATCTGCTAATATATTAGCTCCATCATGAACCAAAGAAAATTTCCAGAGCCAGCAGCCCTTCGAAGAAGCAGGCCAGGAACACGATCGAGTTGAAGAAGGGAATAATTGAAAACTACGAGAGCGGCATTAAGATTGCTGAAATCGGCAGCATATACGGGAAGTCGCCATCCATGATAAGTTCCATTGTGGCGAAAAAGGAAGCAATAAAGGAAGCTAATGTAACGAAGGCGTGAATGTGCTAACGAAACAGAGATCACAAACAAATGAAGATGTCGAACAATTATTATTATTAATTTTGATTAATCAAAAACAGTTAGATGGCGATTCTGTTTCGGAGACAATCATATGTGAAAAGGCCAGATTGTTGTATGCCGATCTCATTAAGATAATGCCCGGGACGAGTGCTAGTGTACTTAGTGATTTAAAGGCCAGCAGAGGATGGTCTGAAAAAATTCAAGAACCCTACTGGCATACAGTGTTACCAGGCACGGCGAAGTTGCGAGCCCAAGGCTGGGGTCGAACAATAGTATTAAAAGCTATATCTAGTCTCTATAAAACGTGTTTTTGGTATTATTTTGCAGTGTATATAACGAATTAATTGGATTTACATTGATTCATATGGAAACAATTGCCTCGGTTTTCACCAGGTTTCGGATTTCGCCGATTGTTTTCGGACGGATTATCGACGAAAACCGACGTTTTACTGTATTTTGTAATATTTAATTTGCTTACAGTAGCATGATAACGATCGCGTACCACCTGTGGCACACAATGCTCCCTACCATGTCAGGTGATCCCATTGGAACCCCCATTAACGTGTAAACGCCTTTACTTTAGCAGTATCCTTTGTCTACAAAGATGGAGCCAACAAGGCAGCAGGGGGAAGAGATTATGCATGGCTCCGAGTGTTGACGTATTTTAAAGAGATAGCTGCCCTACAACCTAACTCGCCACTACTCACTGACCATCACCTGTGTTGGTCCACAGTCGCTTATCCAAAATATTCGCAGAAAGCCACTATAAAAAAGTTAGTTGCATATCCTTTACGGGGTTTAGCAGTCAACCCCAGCCTTTTTTTTTTTTTTTGGCTGTTTGTGAACTCTTGGCAAGTTTATGTTCAGTAGTTTACCATTACTTTATGAACGACCGGCACTCATACCATGTTATAAAAAAAAACAAAAACAAAAACAATGGTCTGCTGCCAAATCGCCCTCAGCTGTGTTTTGAACGCGGTATGCGGGATTTCGAACTGCGTCCGTAAACCCTTTCGGCAAACGGCCACTATATCTAGAGGTTAATCCACCAATCGCCACCCGGTAGACGCGCCTAGTAGCAGGACAAGATCCTAAACTAGGTAAACAGCTCTTAATCTCCCAAGAAATGCATTGTGCGGGGGAAAAGTTGGGGGAGCTAGCATGTCGGTTGACAACACTCCTAGAATATTTGTGAGGTTAACCTGTATTTGTATATAATAACCTTCACTACAGCGGAACACCAAGAAAATGATTGAAAGTCATCATAAAAAACAAACACGGATATAACTCAATCAAGGCAAAAGATCTGGCCTTGGAAAGCACACTTAGGGCACCCACACTTACACGCTTCACGGCATGTGTGAATTAAGAAAAGAAACTCAATACCCACTAGACCACACACACACCTATCTATCTATCTATCTATCTATCTATCTATCTATCTATCTATCTATCTATCTATCTATCTATCTATCTATCTATCTATCTACCTACCTACCTATCTATCTATCTATCTATCTATCCAAAAATAATGAAGGCAAGAGAGGAAGAAGAAGGCCAAAGAGAAGATGGGTGCAGGATTTTTCCGGAAGGTTGTTATGGGAGCGAGGTTCTGCAAAGGACATGCTACTGAATGAATGAATGAATGAATGAATACAATATGCATGTAAAATTATATAATACTTAACTATATAAAAACATCTGATGGCTGTGGAAATGACGTTTCTGAGGAAAATGCAAAGAATACCATGGGCAGACAGAAAAACCAATGACCAACCAAGTCCTACAAGAAACAAATGAAAACCGTAAACTGATTAGAGAAATTAGACCTAGACAGGCTGTTTTTGGACACATTATGAGAAGAAGTAAATTGGAGAACTTGGTGACAACTGGCAAGATTGAGGGGAAAAGAACAAGGGAAAGGCAGAGAAGTAAATACCTGGATGGCTTGGTCACGTGGTATGGTCGAGACAAGAACGCTGAGCTGATCCACGACTTTGTTGATCGCGTGATGACGAAATATGACCGCCTGCGCTTATCGGCATGGCACATGATGATGATGAACAATATATAACGTAAAATATATTGAACATCAAGGCCTTGATATTTAAAACAAAAATAAATAAGTTCACGAAAACGTTGCAAAGTACGAGTAAACTACACCAACCATCGAGTAGAAAACTGGTTTTTGAGTATCTTCTGATGGTTGGGTAAACAGATAAAGTGGGTCAATTAATATAATCACCTTTATAAGCGCAATGATTCACCAAAAGACATTTAGTAACAATTTATGTGCCCTTTTTCTCGTGTTTCCTTTTCAAATGATTTTCTGCATAACCCCAAAATAAACTTGTCTTTACGGCCTTTGTCATGTTCGGCTGTATCCCACGTTGCTTTCAGATTTGACAAGTATGGGGGACAGCTCAGGGCAAACTTGTCGAACTAGTCTCTGGCAGTCGTCGTTGTCACCAAATGCCGTCCAGAAGTATGAAATAACAGACAGGTCATACACTGAATTTAAGACCTGTGGCAGCGTAGTGGCTAGACACTCGCTCACCGGTCCGGTGGTCTTGGGTTCGACAAAAGTAAACAGCCTATAGTTAATCTTCACTTAACAATATGACAGCTTTTTGTTCACTTAACGACATATCAACAAGCTATTGTTAATATAACGACATATCAACAAGTTATTATTCACTTAACGACAAATTAACAAGCTATTGTTCATAGAACGATATATCAACAAACTATTTTTCATCCTTCATATATTATAGGTTACGAAATAGGCGGGTGACCATTTTTATAATCGTCGTCTTTGCGCTCCAGGCAATTCCTAGAAAATTCTGAAAATTGAATGGTACTCATTTATATGAGGCTCGGTGTACCCCAAAGCCTTGCTAAAGGTCGTTTTCACGCCTTAAAGTACTTGGGTATATGTTGCTAGACCCATATTTGTATATATAAATTAGCACTCATCGGTGATGCGGATCTAACAACTGACCACAGGGACTGCAGGCGGCCAGTACAAAAGCCACATCAAATCCAATCCACATGCACAATTCAGCCCATCATTACTAGAAATAGTGTATATGAATGCCGTTGAGTTTATGTGATTAAAGTGTATCAGTTATGTTGCCGCGTGTCTGAGTACAATCATTCTTTGTGTATGATTGTTTCACTCCTGTTAGAGAACACGAGCCACTGTTAGTTGAATGTAAGACCCTGACAGCATCCTGATTTATGTGGTGCGCCTCCTGGCTGGTTGCCTCCGTCTTCAGCACCTTTCCTTTGCTAGAGAAGACTGTGGTCTCACTCGAGTTTAGATGTGTACGCGCGCACACACGTGTTTGCGCATGCATGTACGTGCAAACACATCTAGAGCATACTGGTTATTTTGGCGCCAGAAACTCGCCGTCGCCCCTTCTCCTGTTAGTAGAAACAGTTCCGACACGTGAAGGTCAGGAGTTGGACTTTTGCTGCAGAGGTTATGTATTCATGAGCCATTAGGGTATTTCTCTCATGTTGCGATATCTTCTGCATTAGCGTGGTGGGACTCTTAGAAATCTTGTTGATGGAGACCACTACTCCATCAGGTGTCTTGTACAATTGGGTGACGCTGTGTCTTCCCAGCTCGTTCTCCAACAGACTGAGTATCTTGTCTGTTGGTAGCTCCGACAGTTTGGCCTCCCCAACGCTTGTTTCTTTCAGCAGGATTTTTTCGGCGAAGTCCTCTGTTGTGTTTTCCTCCGATGTGGAGGTCTTTGGTGAGCTGCTTGGCTGCTTCTAGATAGTGTTGTTGTGGACTTCCCCGCTGCTGTTGGCTTCAGTTGTAATCGATGTAATCTTTGGTGTCGGTGTAGCTACAGGAGCGGCTTCAGCTGGTATAGGAGTGGTAGCTTCCTTTAAGGTTACTTGAGGCATAGTTGCCATTCTAGATATTTTATATTCCAGATCTAGAGGTTTTTTGCCGGCGTCTGGATACCGTTTTCTGACCGTTTGGATGCTGGATGCAATTCTAGATACTTTTCATTTGGAGTTGGATATTTTTGATACTTCTAGATTTTACTTTTCTTTCGGTGTCATTTACCCATTTTTTGTTTGGGTTTTTTCGGCATAAATTATGGTAATGCCATTTTTCAAATTTTAAAAAACCCCCCCCCCCCCCCCCCCCCC
>JACEFZ010027246.1:22500-36182 GCA_014155875.1 Cepaea nemoralis | reverse complement strand
AGCTTATTTTTTTTTTTGGGACCCAGTGTCTTGTGGGTTCCCGACTGAGAGCTAGTAGAGCACACATGCTTAATGTGACACTGAAATAAGATCAAGTGCCGAATGGATAAGAGCGCTCGTTCTTAACGATCCTGTGCGCTGATGCCGAGGTAGTGTGTGTGTAACCCCTACACCGGTAAGCTGGACTAAAATGTTGACTTCTCCTCTTTGACTTCGGGACGTAAATTACGAGGAGAAGTCAATAGGTAAGTCACAAATGGCTAGTAGAAAAATAACTAAATATGATAACAACTTGAAGGCAGTTTATTTTATACATACATTGTCCCTTTATTTCTCAACATAATTTCCACCGACATTGATGCCCTTCTCCCATCGTTTTATCAGTCTTCCCAAACCAGATACATTAACTGCGTGCTCTGTTTTCACTTCATATTCAACTTTGGCGTCATTCGCGAAATGTCTCCCGCGTCGTTGAGAAAATTTTTCTACCCAGCTATGCACGGCTTCAAGGGACAAACTTTTGTCAGCATAAATAGGAAGCATTTCCTTATGAATGTCCTTTGCAAGTAGTCAATTTGCCCCAAAAAGCACACAACAGCCCGTTGCTCTTTGGTTGTACACTCCGTAAGTACAGTCGCTATTTTGTGTATGCTCTGCGCACGCGCATGAGACACCTAACGCCACTTGACGAACGGGAATGTGAAGTTCAATGTTGCTGTCACCTAATGACACCTGTAGAAAACACCAACTACATTTACCTGCCAGCACACATAACTGTGTGACTTACGTATTGACTCGCCCTCGTATAGTATCTCTGAAATCGGATTAAGTTAACCTGATGGAGAGGGATACTGGCTATAGGGAAAGCTAATCCACAAATCAGTCCAGTGCGACTACACGTAGTAGCACTCTTAAATATTACGCTTGAATTCAAAGCTAGGAAAACGTAACAAACAAAAATATCAAGGGTTGCAGTAGCTACACAGGGCGTTTGGTAAGAAACAAACATCCCTAATATGAAATAACATCAATATTAAATAGCGGAAACGTATAATAACTAAGCATATCTGGCCCATGAGCGGGGGAGTTAGTGTTGTTGATGGAATACTACATGAAAATGTCACGAGAGCGGTCGGACAAGGGTTCGACGACCTCCGTTGGTCGTCTCACAATGTGAGGGAAAGACACCGATTCTCGGTGCATTCAGACTTACAAAGTGAGGAAAAGACACCGATTCACCGTGCATTCAGACTAACAAAGTGAGGAAAAGACACCGATTCTCCGTGCATTCAGACTTACAAAGTGAGGAAAAGACACCGATTCTCCGTGCATTCAGATTAACAAAGTGAGGAAAAGACACCGATTCTCCGTGCATTCAGACTTATAAAGTGAGGAAAAGACACCGATTCTCCGTGCATTCAGACTTATAAAGTGAGGAAAAGACACCGATTCTCCGTGCATTCAGACTAACAAAGTGAGGAAAAGACACCGATTCTCCGTGCATTCAGAATTACAAAGTGAGGGAAAGACACCGATTCTCCATGCATTCAGACTTATAAAGTGAGGAAAAGACAACGATTCTCCGTGCATTCAGACTTATAAAGTGAGGAAAAGACACCGATTTCCCCGTGCATTCAGACTAACAAAGTGAGGAAAAGACACCGATTCCCCGTGCATTCAGACTAACAAAGTGAGGAAAAGACACCGATTCTCCGTGCATTCAGACTTACAAAATGAGGAAAAGACACCGATTCTCAGTGCATTCAGAATAACAAAGTGAGGAAAAGACACCCATTCTCCGTGTATTCAGACTTACAAAGTGAGGAAAAGACACCGATTCTCAGTGCATTCAGACTTACAAAGTGAGGGAAAGACACCGATTCTCCGTGCATTCAGATTTAAAAAATGAGGAAAAGACACAAATTCTTCGTGCATTCAGACCTACTAAGTGAGGTAAAGACACCGATTCTCCGTGCATTCAGACCTACTAAGTGAGGTAAAGACACCGATCGGTTTTCCGTGCATTCAGACTTACAAAGTGAGGAAAAGACACCGATTCTCCGTGCATTCAGACCTACTAAGTGAGGTAAAGATACCGATTCTCGGTGAATTCAGACTTACAAAGTGAGGAAAAGACACCGATTCCCCGTGCATTCAGACTAACAAAGTGAGGAAAAGACACCGATTCCCCGTGCATTCAGACTAACAAAGTGAGGAAAAGACACCGATTCTCCGTGCATTCAGACTTACAAAATGAGGAAAAGACACCGATTCTCAGTGCATTCAGAATAACAAAGTGAGGAAAAGACACCCATTCTCCGTGTATTCAGACTTACAAAGTGAGGAAAAGACACCGATTCTCAGTGCATTCAGACTTACAAAGTGAGGGAAAGACACCGATTCTCCGTGCATTCAGATTTAAAAAATGAGGAAAAGACACAATTCTTCGTGCATTCAGACCTACTAAGTGAGGTAAAGACACCGATTCTCCGTGCATTCAGACCTACTAAGTGAGGTAAAGACACCGATTCTCCGTGCATTCAGACTTACAAAGTGAGGAAAAGACACCGATTCTCCGTACATTCAGACTTACAAAGTGAGGAAAAGACACCGATTCTCCGTGCATTCAGACCTACTAAGTGAGGTAAAGACACCGATTTTCGGTGCATTCAGACCTACTAAGTGAGGTAAAGACACCGATTCTCCGTGCATTCAGACTTACAATGTGAGGAAAAGACACCGATTCTCCGTGCATTCAGACCTACTAAGTGAGGTAAAGACACCGATTCTCCGTGCATTCAGACTTACAATGTGAGGAAAAGACACCGATTCTCCGTGCATTCAGACTTACAAAGTGAGGAAAAGACACCGATTCTCCGTGCATTCAAACCTACTAAGTTAGGTAAAGACACCGATTCTCGGTGCATTCAGACCTACTAAGTGAGGCAAAGACACCGATTCTCCGTGCATTCAGATGTACAAAGTGAGGCAAAGACACCGATTCTCCGTGCATTCAGACCTACTAAGTGAGGTAAAGACATCGATTCTCGGTGCATTCAGACCTACAGAGTGAGGGAAAGACGCAGATTCTGCATGCATTCAGATCTGCAACTTGTGATGACCCTAATACATCGCGATCCATTAACTGGTTCCTGTTTCAGGATGTATTTATGTGGCACACGAGCCAGTTAACATGGGTACGAGAAAGCGTATTTGGAAGTAAAGTCGGCCAGATATGATACTGACCGCATCACCCACCAAGTATCGATTAGAAACAGGATATTTTACTTACTTATATATGACCCGGATAGATTTGCGGAAAGAGAGATAGAGGAAGACAGCGTGAGAAGATTCTTGACAGTCTTGTGCCCCTGCACGGAAGGTAGGCAACACACGAATTGTTCCATGACGTCGGAGATCGTATTTTGGGGAGAGGTATGATCACCCATGCCAGCCGGCAAGGCACTGGAGGATGATGATGATACTTGGCCCATGCCTGTCCTTAGGCCCGGTGGTCATGTGTTCGAATGGCCAAATGTTAAATATTGTCTTGAGGCACCTAAGTCGATCAAGTCAAAAATGGATACCGGCTAATCTCTCGGGTATCAAAGGCACCCAGCGGGATATTGACCACATCACTAATCGAGTGTCGACTAGGCTACATACACACGGGGCTAGTACCGCATACACAAGTCGCATCAAGGCTTGTGAAAGGATCCTTTCTTGTAATTATATTGGGTTCTTAGCACAATAAGGCTCTGAAACATGGACTCTTAATAAATGTTGATCTTTTCAGATGTGGTGTTACGGGAAGATTCAAAAGAGTAAGCTGTACTGAACAAGCTCAAATGAACAAACTATAACAGATACTGGAGAAAGCAATCAACAACTAAATATCATACAAATTAGTGGTCTTTTTTGGTTGGTCTCAGTATGAAACATGGTGGATTATTGTACAACAAATTCAAGAGCAAGAGAAAAAGAGGAAGTCCTATTCAAATCTACACTATACAAGCATGCCAGGACGTAGGGTCACAGACGTTTGCTGCGATTAAGACCATTGCTGAGAATATGAGACATGATCAGGCGAAATTAAATGATTCAGTGCCCAAAATAAGGTAGGTTTGGACCAAACAAAAATGAATGGCGGAAATGGGAAATAGGGGTGTCAGCGTTATGACTTCCATCCATCCATTTTGTGCCATGCCAGTAAGCGTAAGATGTTCTCCCTCATCACTCGATCACCAGAGTCGTGGATCAGCTCCATGTTCCTGTCTCGACCATGCCATTGGCCAAGCCATCCAGGTATTAACTTCTCTGTCTTCCCCTTGGTCTCTTCCCTTCGATCTTGCCAGTTGTCACCAAGTTCTCCAATTCATTTCTTCTCATAACATGTCCAAAAAATTTTGACTGTCTACGTCTAATGTCTCTAATCAGTTTACGATCTTCATTTGTTTCTTGAAGGACTTGTTCATTTGTTTTTCTGTCTGTACATGGTATTCTTTGCATTTTCCTCAGAAACAACATTTCCATAGTCATCAGCTGTTTTCCAGCTTGACTGCTTGACAGCGTTATGACTTAAAGGCAATTAATATGGTACAAGACCTGTCGTGTTACACCGCACTGATGTGTCGGTGATATAAAAGCCCATGGCAGATAGGGGAAGTCATCCCATAGCAATTAATCAGTAAACACCAGCATGGCAAACTACTGAACATAAGCATGCTAAGAAATTACTAACAGCCAAACATGTGACGTCATGTACAGTACATGCAATTAACTTTTTCAGATTGACTAATTTATTGAATGACTGAGTAATCACGAAATTGAATAGTTCAACTAGGCTTAGAATAAACGTATTGCAAAGCACGTCTGTGTACTTCGTACATAGAACACTAATACAACTAGCTCTGTGAAGGAAACAAGAAATAAATATATGGGCAGCTAATAAAGAACCAGTATTACCATTGATGGATGGTTGGCTACGTGAATAACTAGATTGTGGTGCCCATCGCAAATCCATGTTGGAAATGGACCCCTAGGGTACATTTAAAAGCGAGCGATAAGAACACAGGCAAATGAAATTCTGGACTAACGATATTAAAAGATGGAACAGTCAGTTATACTGCAAACGATTGGTAACAGGGGACAGGTTTTAATAGCCATGGTATCCTTTGTGGCATATAGATCACTCAGCGATGTGAATGGTTATGGGACAGGACAAGAAGGGCAACAGAAGGAGCGGAAGAATGAGGGTGGGGATGGGGAGAAGGACTAGAAGAAGAAGAAGAAGAAGAAGAAGAAGAAGAAGAAGAAGAAGAAGAAGAAGAAGAAGAAGAAGAAGAAGAAGAAGAAGAAGAAGAAGAAGAAGAAGAAGAAGAAGAAGAAGAAGAATAAGAAGAAGAAGAAGAAGAAGGAGGAGGAGAAGGAGGAGAAGGAGAAGAAGACGAAGAAGAAGAAGGAGGAGGAGGAGAAGGAGGAGAAGAAGAAGAGGAAGAAGAAGAAGAAGAAGAAGAAGAAGAAGAAGAAGAAGAAGAAGAAGAAGAAGAAGAAGAAGAAGAAGAAGAAGAAGAAGAAGAAGAAGAAGAAGAAGAAGAAGAAGAAGAAGAAGAAGAAGAAGAAGAAGAAGAAGAAGAAGAAGAAGGAGGAGGAGGAGGAGGAGGAAGGAGGAGGAGGAGGAGAAGAAGAAGAAGAAGAAGAAGAAGAAGAAGAAGAAGAAGAAGAAGAAGAAGAAGAAGAAGAAGAAGAAGAAGAAGAAGAAGAATACAGAATATGTGGCAGTAATAACTACCTGAGAAATAAGAGTTAAGATTAATAACTTTCTTTTCAGGCAGAGTTAAAATAACAACAATAGGATAGAATAATTGAAATAACTGGAACAGAAAATGAAAAATAATTTACTCGTGTAGAGTCTGGAACAGCAGAGTTAAAGTAACAAATATGGGCCAGAAAACGTAAATTAAGAACTACAGGAGAGTTCATTTAACAACTGTCTGGATCAGAATGTTCAAGATAGCAATGCGCACTTGGGCAGATAACCTAGACCAACTATTATCATTAGTGAATCGACGGTTACTTGCCCACTTAGGTTGTGATATTTAAAGTAAAGGACTCTTTTGCACGCCTTATGCGCATACGACATATAGTGCTGGACTCATACGTTTATAGACCAATCAGCACTCAATGGGTGATATTAGGTTGTGATGGCCGACGCGAATCCATGTTGAAAAGTAGTCCCTAGGGTACAGTTATTGGTGAAGCGGTGTAGAAGCATGCAATTGGCATTCTGGACTAATGGCATTAACGAATGGAAAAGTGGGGCATTGCAGAAGTTAGGAAACAGTGGGAAGATCTTAATGGCGATCGCATCCACAGTGGTATATTGATGAGTCACAGATCTAGGTGGTTATGAGTCAAATAAAATACAAGATAAAACAGAAGGGGCGCGAGAAGTAGGAGGAGAAGAAGAAGAAGAAAGAGGAGGAGGATAAGAAGAAAGAAGAAGAAGAAGAAGAAGAAGAAGAAGAAGAAGAAGAAGAAGAAGAAGGAAGAAGAAGAAGAAGAAGAAGAAGAAGAAGAAGAAGAAGAAGAAGAAGAAGAAGAAGAAGAAGAAGAAGAAGAAGAAGAAGAAGAAGAAGAAGAAGAAGAAGAAGAAGAAGAAGAAGAAGAAGAGGAAGAAGAAGTGGCCTTACTAAAAAAAAAATATTTCGGTTGTTAATCAAGAAATGGACAAAAACGAATTGAGGGAACAACAAGAAACGCTGAACTAATAACATTATCACAAAGAGAAAATTAAATAAAATGTTTACTCACCAACACATGTGAAAGAACAATGAATGAATTATCTGATCCAGAATAGTTGTAAATTAAGGCACAGCATATCATAATTATAAATGTTGCAAATTCTAAGTTTTTGTTCTAAAATATTGGCAATCCTAGAAAACCATAACAGGTTCTTCATCGATGAGTAAAATAATTTATACTAAAAAACAATCATAGCGTCTCCATGTAGGAGAGTTCCCTCTTTTCCTCCAGACACGAGATGGCATATGTTCCAGTGAGTGTGGCACTCTGTGAATCAGGTGAGTTCTTCTGGAGCGTGAGGCCACCCGCCATTGTTGTATGTACTTGCGTGTGTATTAGCGTGGAAGAGTCGGTGCTGTGAGGGGGCGTGGCAGATATGTAATATGAGATGAACGTTTTGTTGACATAATCGAACTACGGCAGTGCGCGAGGTGCGACACGGATATGTAATCTCTCCAGACATTTGTTTCCTATATGGAGAAACTTGTCAGATTTGATTAGAATCGACACTACGTAACATAACATTAATCATATGAGTTATATAGATAATTTAGTACTGATTACAGAAAGTGAACAGGACCTGCGGCATTTTGTGGATGCCTTTATTGTCCTCGTCGGTCTCCCTGGTCGAGGAGTTAGCAGCTTTCTCCGTTACCCCGTATACTCTCGAGGTTGACGTGAAGCGCACGAGAATTGGAAGCGGTTCGAGTTGCGCCAGTGACTTATAAGAGTATGGAGCCAGTCGCTCAGAAAGTCGTGGCGTGCTGATGAGCGTAATCTAGCTTAGGAATCAACATACAGCTGAGATACTGATGTTGACCGCAATATCCTGAAACAGGATAGAAACGTGGAAAAAAAAACAAAAACTTTATTGTACTCACAGAAGAGTAATCAGGGTTATACATAAATTAAAAAAAAAAAAATTCTAAATTATGGCCATGTGAATGAAAAAACAAATGCCAGAATGGGACATAGGCTGAAATTGAAAACTTATTCGACAGTTGAGTCAGTATACCAATCTTGGAACAGGCATACTATCTGACGAAAATTGCCTTGTAGCGATTAAAAACAATGACCAGAAGTCGTAGCCTTTTGCAAGACAGTAAACATACTCACAAAACAAAAAGCTGTCAATGGTAGAGAGAAAAAGACTTTTAAATTACAATATAGAAACTACAATGTTGTATGCATTGGAAATGAGAAACAACTGACTGTGGCGCACTGCCGTCTTGACAAACGACACTTTGTAAAATGGAATTATAACTCTAATAGCACAAAACCTGGGATGTATTTAGAGACCATGAGTTGCCCATGCAGCATAATACTTCTCTAGCTTGCCTAGTTAACTCAAGAGGAAAGTCATAAATAATTCTGGAACAAGACAACTGCAGAAGCTGCCGGATCAGGAAAGCAATATTTTAACTGTCCGAATGTCAGAGCGTCTATTCTAGACAGTTGCTTTAATCTTTGAAATTCTATGGGACTTGTCCTTCTCGCCAGCATAGCTCTATTAGCTGGTGGATATGTAGAGTGAGTGTGCTTATAGGCAGTAAAGATTAGAAATACTCTAAACCCCCTGTGCTTGTTGTAAAAGGATACTAAAGTTGAGTGTTCTGAGCCTGGCGATCTCGCATCGTAGAAAATAAATCAGCCGACATACAACGAACAAATAAATGGCCCACAAAAGGCATGGTCTGCGTGCTTGTGGAACTATACTTCATATATAGAAGAGAAGAAGAAAGGAGACACTGTCGCGATGAGATAATTATAGAGAGACGCGTTCTGGGATATGGAGCAGAGCAAGTCACGTGTCATAGAAGGATACAAGATGTAATGTAAATCATACAACAGAGACACAACATCAGGTTTATGACGGAGAGGTAATCTGAAAGAATGTAGTGGGTCAACGTTTCGCATATAATAAGTCACTGGATGAAGATGATGATGATGATGATGATGATGATGATGATGATGATGATGATGGAAAATTTAAAAAAGAAATATGTTGTATACTCTTTACCACCACCACCACCACCACCTTAGAAGGATCGAAGCACAATGTTATCTGCGATGGATTCCAGTCAATTGGTTCCAATCAATTAACCAGTCACTTTCTGTTCAAAAACTAACTGTAGGTCGGTCATGATTCCCTCTTGGACAAGACCTACAACGCAGAGAAGCCATGTGCACCTTGCGCTAGTCAGAATTAATGGGTAGTTGGAAACTGAAAAGAGGAGGTAAAACAGTCGGAGGCACAGGCTACATGTCAAAATGTGGAAACCCACACACACAAGATAGTGTATACACCCATAACAGTGTGATTCTATTATATACACAGTTGGATCCTCGTCAGTGAATCGGATTTCGTGCACTGTGCTTTTGTCAGCATCGTGTGATCTATGAGAGGAGACCAGGACACGTATGGAGATGTTTGTGTGCAAAACAGTGATTCATCACTGAACTCCTTATATATGTCCGGCTATTACGATGCTCTGTAACTTTGAAGTGGAGCCAAAGTTTGCTTCTAAAATTACTTTCAATCATTTTCAGGAGTTAGTTCTTGAATGGAAAGTGATTGGTTCATTGACTGGAACCAAGAACCGACCTCCGCAGATGAAATTGTGCTTCGATCCTTTCCCTTATTTAAGCAACACCAGGAGATCCTTAGCTTAGTGCACAAAATCCCATATACCACCAATAATTCCAAAGTGTGTATATCAGAATGGGCTATGCTTTGAACATTCAGTTAAAAGTAAGGTTTCTATTTTTCCAGTGTTGTCATGGCTGCGCCTAAATATACTTCGCTCTTGACGAGTCTCAGCTTCTGAGAGATTATTAAGGAAGGCAACGTAAATATTTGGCCTCCAATTGTTTCGTCCTTATCCGAGAAGGCTAAACATCCAAAATACTACCCACGGATTTGTTATTTGTGTCACATAATTATATGTAACTGAAATCGTGTTCACTGCTTCTCGGCTTAGAAACTATTCCGTTACCATGCTATGTGAGTTCAATTTCCAACCACAACGACTATATGTAGTTCAATTAGATATACATATGTACAGACATACGTACATATATACACACAGATAGGTAGATAAAATGTACACATAAAGAGACACACAGACTGACAGACATACATGCATATAGATATATACATTGATAGACACATTGACAGACAAATAGACAAAAAGACTGGCAGACATACAAACAGATATATAAAATGATAGAAAAATTGACAGACATACAGACCGACAGACAGACAGACATGTAGGCACGTAGGTAGATACATATACAGACAGTAAGTCGGTTGGAAAGGCGGGTTGAGGGGGGAAGGAGAGTTGGACGGGCGGATGGAATGAGTGAAAGAGAGAGAGCGAGAGAGAGATTGAGAGAGAGAGAGAGAGAGAGAGAGAGAGAGAGAGAGAGAGAGAGGGAGAGAGAGAAAGAGAGAGAGAGAGAGAGGGACGGACGACCGAACAGACGGTCTGACAGACAGATATAAGTGCAATTTCGAGCTACAACGACAATATGTAATTCAGTTGTGTATACATATTTACAGCAATACGTACATATATACACATAAACAGGTAGATAAATTAACAGAATGTCAGAAAGACAGAGAATAACAATTGTCAGTATACTAATATAGTTAGTTAGTTAGTTAGTTAGTCGACAGATCATCCTCGTTGCACATCGGACCATTCAGTCCATAAGTGCTCGGATCCCCTCCTCAGCAAATCCCGCAGCGTGTAGCGGCTAACGACGCCAGTTCTGTGTTGGTTTATCAATCTTCTTTGGCTTCCTGCGTAGTGTTCTTGTTTGGCCACCCCTCTTTTAATTTGCTGCTCTCGCAGTCTGGCCATTGTTGTAGATTCACAGTCATCACTTGGTTCTTGCAAAAGTCTCACTTCTCGTAGAGCATTCAGAATGTCAGCCTGGTCCATGGCGCGTCCGCCCTCCACAGTAGCCTCACCTGCGAGCTTGTCAGCCCGCTCATTTCCTTGTACTCCCGCATGCCCTGGCACGAAGATGAAACTAATCTTTGCCAGCCGAGACCGCTTCAGAGGCAGCAACCATTCTCTTCGGATCGACCCCTCCTCTATCCTCTTGATCATGTTCATTGAGTCGCTAAGGAAACAAGCCCTAGTGAATGTCTGTGTCTCGAGCCATGTTATTGCTTTACTTACTGCCATGACTTCCATGGTCAGGCTACTTGTGGTTTCAGTGAAAGCACCAGAGTCCTCCTTCACAATTCTCCCTCCGGCCCGAGCTGTAAAGGCCCATGAGCTTCTCACATGTCGGACGACCGACCCATCTGTGTAGATGACCGCGTCACCCGTCTAGCGAATTCTCGAAAATCAACGTTTGTACTTCAGCCTCAACAGCAGCCGGATTTTCTTGTCTGCATTTTCTATCTAGTTGGATGCAAACTGAAAAGGATGTGCAGAAGTCTGTTGGCACTTGCACCCACTCCTCGCCAGGTTCTAAGTCCTCAAGTGAACACACCTGTTGAAGAATGTCCTTCGGCTTGACCCATCCACGACCGTCCTCTTTTTAACCTGCTGCCCTTCACCTTCCTAATTTCACTATGCAGTGGATGCTGTGTGTTTGCGTTAATTCTGAGGTAGGCACGTGCCCTGCAAACTTGCATTCTCTCTTCAATGGTTGGAAAATCAAGAAGGTAGCGCATCGCCCTGCATGCTGTATCTCTTGTACATCCAAGAATAATGCGCATAGCTTCATTCTGTATCCTTTCCATCCTTTCTATCTGCTTATGGCTGACAGTCAGGATTGCCATTGCATACTCCAAAACAGACATGACCAGCCCCTCGTACAGAAGACATAGATGGCGCTGCTCACAGTTTGCTGCCGCCATCACCCGCATCGCTGCCAAACCCCGCTTGGCCTTTGTTATCACCTGGTCTATGTGCACATTATAAGCAAGGCTTCGATCAAACCGTATCCCCAGGTAATTCATTGCCTGCGTTCTTTCCACCGTCTCTGAACACAGCATTACAGTTGGTGTTGGATTGTTGACAATATGATTATTCAACGAGAACCAAGTCACTGTTGCCTTTGTTGGGTTGACCATTGCCCCAGCTTCATCACACCAAGTACTTATGCGATTGAGTTCGGTTTGTAGTTCCACAGCAACCTCCTCTCTATCCTTACCCTGACGATACACTAAAACATCATCGGCATATGACAATGTCCTGCCAGGTCCAGTGATCTGCTCACTGGTGATTCTCACTGTGTAGGCGTTGAACAGTACCGGAGATAATGGTGATCCCTGTGGTAGGCCAGGATATATTGTTGTTGGTTCCGAAGTCCAACTGCCACATCTAAAAACTACTTTCCGTTGGAAGAGAGCTGCAGCGATCCAACTAAGGAGGAATGGACTTACGTTTAGTTCAAGAAGCTGAAACATTAAAAAATCCAGTGGTACTCTGTTGTATGCATCCTCAAGATCAATCGCTGCAGCAACGGTTTCAGTGCCTGAGTGGAAACCTTCATAGACATCGTGGGCAAAGACTGCTGCATTGGTCCAGGTTTCTCTTTTTGGACGGTACCCACCCAGGGTAGGTGGGAAAACACCTTGCCTCTCTAGTTGGCTTGATATTTTCCTGGCAATTACCTTCTCCAGCAGCTTGCCTATTGTATTCTGCATGGTTATAATTCGATATCCCTGAATTTTCTTGTGGTCTTTGTCAGGCTTCTAATATAATAGTTCAGCAATAGTATGTATTGAAACGATTAAATCAGCCCTGCATCGACAGCGGCCATCCTCCCCTCCCCCGGGCAACAGCTGTGAGAGGCTGGCTAAACCGGGCGTGGGTAGCCGATTTGGTGTCAAACCAAGAGGTGAACTAGGGTATGCCAACCCAGCATGTGAAGACAGGATTCGACAGACTGCGGTGATGAAATCACTCATGATTCAACGGGCGAGACGGCGTTTACCTGCAAAGCGTTGTGGAACGTAATGAGCACGGCAAGACACGTAAAGCGCCCTGGTCACCCACTGCACCTGTATTCGTCTCAAGTCGTCTTGACTTGTCTTGCCACTGGAACTCAGATGGACTCAGGCGAGAGAGTGAGGTCGAGGAATTGCGCAACTCTTCCTCACTTTAATCCAATTCATCGCGAAGGTCACTCCTCATCCAACTTTATATATCACATTCAAGCTTTGTGGCGATGGGCGAGCGGCGAAGCGGCAGGCGTGGGTACGCTGGCAGCAGTAGTCGCAGATCTACACACAGGCGGCTCACGCCAAATGGTCGTCTTCTACTGACCGGAGCAGCAGTGGGATTCGACAGCCCCCTGAGTGACTGGGCAGCCTTTCATAGGAAAGCACTGCTCACCTCCATAGCATGAGGAAGAGGCTAGAAAAGGTGCCCTAAACATTGTCTGCTCCATAGCTACCTAACCAGCTAGCCGCGGCTGGTGGGTACCCTAAACTGCGGTCGACATACAAACAAAGTAAAAACAGGTAAAGCTAAAGAGCTATAGTCTGTCCGGAAATTTATGCCGTCATTCAAGATCAATTATTTTGAAAACTATCTGTTGCATCGTTATGAAATTTTTCCAGCCGTCTTATATTTACCCCCACCCAAGGAATATGTCTTTGATAGGTCCAAAAACAACTTAAATCAGTAAAAGCGGCATCATTCCTTTGATGTTTTGCTTAACAACTAGTGATTTCTTGTTAAAAAAGTTATGTTTACGGTAATGAGGACCTGCAAATCCAGATGACAAACAAAGGCGTATCTGGATTCGCATGGGAGTGGGTGCAATCAAAGAAGTAGCTTACAGTCGACAGAATCGGCTGCATTGCACCGGGTTTTTATCCCATATGGCTCAGTTTCTTTCCGCAGCGC
>JACEFZ010027246.1:0-20000 GCA_014155875.1 Cepaea nemoralis | reverse complement strand
CTGTTAAAATCATGGACGTAATCTTTAAGTCATAATTAATATACCGTATATAAGCTAACTTTAAAATCTGCTGTAAAATCTCCAGAACAAAATTTTTTTTGTTGGGTGGACATAATGATAACGTTATATACTAAATCTCATCATTTTATCTCAGCCCGTTACTGAGATATTGAATTTTATATTGAGGCAACCAAAAAAACACACACTATAACCATATTCCCTTGACGATCAGAACCTGGAATGTACACACCCTACTTGACAGAGACGGTGCGTCGGGCCCTGAGAGACGAACAGCACTGATTGGGAGAGAACTGGGCAGGTACAACATCGACATTGCAGCCTTGAGCGAGACACGACTTGCAGAAGAAGGCCAAATCTGTGAAATAGGTGCCGGCTACACATTTTTCTGGAAGGAAAAGCGAGGAAAGACGCCAATCCGGTGTGGAATTCGCCATTAAGTCGGCCCTGGTTGGCAAACCAGCTAAATTTCCGAAGGCTATAAATGACAGGCTTATGACTATTAAGTTGCCCCTGCTGAAAGGAAAGAAGCATGCAACCATCGTGAGTGTCTACGCACCAACGATGACACATGAAGATGAAGTCAAAAACAAGTTCTATGAAGACCTGCACAACGTATTAACATCTGTTCATAAAGGAGACAAATTTATACTCCTTGGGGACTTCAATGCCACAGTAGGCAAGGACACCGCTTCTTGGAGTGGCATCATTGGAAAGTATGGAGTAGGAAATTGTAACAGCAATGGGCTTCTCCTCCTTCAGACCTGCGCCGTATACGATCTCCTGATCACCAACACAATTGTCCGTCTTCCCACGAGAAATAGAACATCATGGATGCACCCTCGCTCGAAACACTGGCACTTCATTGACTATGTCATCGTCAGGAGGAGTGACAGACAAAACGTTCTGGTGACAAAATCCATGTGTGGTGCCGAATGTTATCTCGAAAATAAACATACACATCAAACCACAACGGAATTCTCAAGGGGTAAAAGTGAAAAAAAAAAAAAAAAACAACTAAATGTCACCCTCCTAAACAGAAAAAAAAAAATGCTGCTGTCGTTTGAAAACATGCTGGAAGACCGCCTCAAGCCAAATGCTGCAGCTAAACAGGATGCGGAAACAGAGTGGATAGCCCTAAAGGACATAATTTACATCATGACTATGGAAATTTTGGGTCCAGCCCTCCGAAAGCATAAAGACGAGTTTGATGAAAATTCTGAAGACATTAACCAACTGCTGGTCGAGAAACATCGACCCGAAGCCAACATCCAAAAAAAAAAAAAAAATGCCTTCAATAACATTCCGAGAGTAGTGCAGCAGAAACTTCGGCACATGCGGGACTCCTGGCTGAGCAAAAAAGTTGACGAAAATCAAGGTTTTGCTGACAGACATGTTATGAAAAACTTCTACAATTCACTGAAAGCGGTCTACAGTCCTCCATCACTAGGCATAGTTCCCCTCCTCAGTGTAGATGGAGGGACATCGGTCACCGAAAAGAAAGAAATCCTTCAACGCTGGGCAGAGCATTTCAGCAACATCTTAAATTCAACTTCCTTCTTCGATGATGAAACCATCAACTGCCTTCCTCAAGATCTAACTAATGATATACTTTATGACCTGCCAACCATAGTAGAACTAAACAAAGCCATCCAGCAACTTTCCAGTGGAAAGGCGCCTGGTCCTGACTCCACCCCAGCAGAGATATACAAGGCAGGTGTGCCGGTCCTAATAAAGCAGCTTCACCAAGTCTTTACAAACATATGGGTGAACGAGACCATGCCTCGAGATTTCAAGGACGCGTCAATAGTCCACCTTTACAAACGTAAAGGAAATCGCCAATCCTGTCACAACCACCGAGGCATCTCTTTGCAAATTTACGTTCAGTATTTGCCTTTGCTTTCTGAAAAGCCCGTCACAAATACCATTTTATAAAAACCAGCGCAAGGCGGTCTGCTGCCAAATCAGCTGCAGTTGTGTTTCGAATGCGGTATGCGGAATTACGAATTGCATCGGTAATCCTTTCCTCACAGAGCCGGTTATGGGAAGACGTACTGGAATAACCGTTTCGTTTACCATATTGATTCCAAAACCTCCAAATGGCGTCCATATTTTATTCTCCATCCTTTATGTTTGCGCCTTTTGATGTTGGCTTTTCAATTTCCGATTTATTTCTAAACCCCAAAGGGAATAACATTGGATGACAAAACATTGCAGATTTTTGTTTGTCTTTGTAATTGACACATAACTTGATATTCCATCTTGTTATGTTTTTCTTTCTGTTACTCCATGTTTTGAAGTGAAAAATTAAGAACAGCTGTGTTACATGCTTCTCAAACATATCGAGGTCACGGTGTTGTGTTTAAATTCAAGGTGACCGATCATAACTGAAGTAATGGCGCCAGCATTATGTAAAAGTAAGTACATGACACTATTACACACCTTAAGACATATTTGGTATATGATTCTAGTCCCAGCTGTGACATTGTGTGTCCACAGATAAAACTATTATAAGTGCTTGCTCGACATTGATGCTGGGTTTTAAATGTGTTTTTGTCCCTGAGGATGAGAATAGAATTTCCATAGCAACGTATTTACCATTTTTATGAATTGTTTTTATATAGTAGGCTAATGTGTTTTCCTCTGTCTGTCTGTCTGTCTGTCTGTCTGTCTGTCTGTCTGTCTGTCTGTCTGTCTGTCTGTCTGTCTGTCTATCTGTCTGTCTGCCTGCCTGTCTGCCTGCCTGTCTGTCTGTCTGTCTGTCTGTCTGTCTGTCGCTGTCTGTCTGTCGGTCTGTCTGTCTGTCTGTCTGTCTGTCTTCAGAGTACAGACACAGAGATAAATACCTGGTTGATCGGACACATGGCGTCTTGGGAACAAGACAACAGTCGTGCTCCAACACTCTGGCGACCGTGTGAGAGATAGCCAACCATGTCCGTCTACTCTTATTGACATGGCACATGATGATGATGACCATCAATAGTTTTTGATTGCCTATGCCGAGAGTAACTAACATCGATTGTCTAAAAGGGGCTAATGAAACTAGAACATTATATACAACAATAAGAAAGAAACAAACTAGGATTATCACTCCACCGTCTTCTTTGTCTACCTCGGGGTCTACGGTCATTTATTTCCTGAGTGTAAGCGAGTTTTGTTTCCCTATTATCTTCCATTCTTTCTATATGCCCCAGCCATTGTAGTCTATTAGCCTTCATGATACCAGTGATTAGCTGGGACGTAAACAGATCATAAATGTCTTTGTTACTTCTTCTTTTCCACTCTCCACTTTGTGTATCCCTAATGGGCCCAACGATGCGTCTTAAAACTTTGATCTCACAGGTTTGTAACAAGGCTTCGTCTCCTTTCGTTGTACTCCAGGTTTCAGAGCAGAAAACCTCACCCAGATGATGTTTCTCTGGCCACGTGACGACTTTCTCCGACAGCTCTCGAAGAATCAGGACGCTGGTCATCAATGATCGACAATGTCCAATCTTGGTCTTCACTCTAACACACACTATGAATTTACTCTGTTCAATAATGTTCGTTGATCAGAGAATCTTTCCAATAACTTAAATGTCACATGGGAAAATCTAACTGTTCATAAGTCACTGGTTATACGATTTTCCCCATATTAAAAACAACTTATTAATGTTCCAGGTAGTTATGTATATTGGTATATGTGTTATTTATAGTGTTCTGAATCTTCGTGATGTAGCATATCACTCAAGAAAAAATCACACATATGTTCATCAAGTCCTGCTCAGCAGAAGCCAGGTTTCTGCAGACCGACTAGGTTATGTGCCCAGTGTACAAGCCTCTCAGTAACCTCTTGAGAACAATTAGACTTGTGTGATATTTTATCAATGTTATTTATAAGTGTTTGTCGGTCAGAAAATAATGGTAGACTACTGACCGTAAAATTGTCAAGAACATCACAGTCAATAAATGCTGGTGTTGATAGCGACGTCCTGTAAAGGACATGCAACTAACTTTACATTTGATTGTATATGTTAAGAGTCAGTAGCCTTAACATTAAACGTAACACTATGTCCCGAGATCATGGCTTTTCTGGCGATCCCCCTGGAGTCTCCGGGAAAATCGCACTCTAGAACCGAACGAGGCGCGACGAGACTTTAACCGAGTGTCTAGAACCCTGGACTCCCATTCAGGAGAAGCGTGTTCGAATCCTTGGTGAGGTGATGGAATTTTTTTTCCTTTAGAGGTGGAAAAGAAACCTTTAATCTTCAAAGTTCGCGTTGACTGCCAAAAGCCAGGTCGCCTTATTACACCCAGGCTCAATGAGTAATGACAGTTATTTATTTGACAGAACCAAGCGACGGAGCCAATAATTGAACCCACAGCCTTTGGGGCGCAAGGCAGGCGGCGTAATCAAATCGCCACAGAGACTCCAGAATCACTGTTATCTACAGCAGCTGTACGGGAGTTGAGTGATTGACGTGTGCCTACGATGAAGGCGAGATTAACCAAGGAAGATAAAGTCAGCGTCACTAGGGGGTGCATGGGGAACCGTAGACGGGTGATAAGATAAGTAGTAGTCAGTACAATTTCACATCAAGAAGCAATGTTGCAGATATAATTGTACAGGTCAAATCATGCACTGGTGGGAAACAATGAATGTCACAGAAATTGTAAAAGACACAAAGCAATAAACATATTTAAAATACACCTGGGAAAATAAGTAACGATATAAATAATGTGATGGGTAGGGTTAAGGAAGTCGATTTAAACATAATGAAAGTAGTTCTAGCACACACAAGAGATAAGGAAGCATGTGATTGTAATGAATATAGTGCAATTATGTGGCCAAGGAGCTGCAAATGAAGTCATGCATACCGTGTTCAAAACACAGCTGCGGCCGATTTAGAAGCAAACCGCCTTGTCCTGGTTTTCATAAAATGATATGGGTATCGGTCGTTCAGAACGCAATGGTAAACATATACACGTAAACGTGCCAAGAAATCGCAGACTAAAACAGCTGGGGTTAATTGCGACATAGTGAAAAGGATATGCAACTAACATTTAGATGGAAATATATTTGATAAATCCCCCTGGAAGCCAAGGTGGTGTATAGACAAAACGCTGGCATGCCAGCCCTGTGGGCCGCATTTGGAAACGATTTTATCATTTCCGTTATCTTGTCAGGACCTGCAGCCTTTCCTTGTTTCATCTATTTAATAGCCTTCTCTCCTTCAGCCTATAATACGTTTGGTTCATCTTGGGTATTATACATTGTTGGTTTATTGAACCCGCTGTCTCGGAATAAATCTTCTGTGTATTCTGTCCATCTTTTTTATTTTTATTATATCGGCATTATCTATTATAAGTTTCTCAATCGTTTCCTCTGATACAACCCAGCTCAATATGGGCAACAGGCAATGTCTTAAGACGTAAAGGCGGCTAGCGAGATACAAACCACATCATCCACAAAGTGCCGATCGGTCTATAAAAATATGGGCAACTGAGCCTTTAGGCGTAGAAAAGGTTACTTTACTTAACCATATACCCAATTCGCTTTAAGGCATGTAAAAGTGTCATTAAAAAAAAAATTCCAGACATCCACTATATATGGGACTCTGATTTGATTTAGTCCGTGTTCACGAAAAAAAAAACTATCTGAAGCTGTTTGTAAAAGCTATCTGAAGCTATCTTTCATCGGTTTGTTAGTTGTACTCTCGCGCTATAAACCAGATTCATTTCCGTTATGGAATGAGCTGTCATAAAGACATCACTCACAGATCCTCTATCAACTGGTTGCGTGGTCGCGTTCCTCTGATACTTCTAATTTTGTCGTATTCTACCTCTTCTAGAGTCATCAGCTTTTCTCTAGCTCCCGACAAGATAGGTTTCACCCCGTTTAGGAAAGGGACTAACCTCAAGAATGTTAGCAGGGACGTTGGTATTAGCTCGCCATTTATCACATTGTGTTTGGTTTTCTTCACTGCTTATGCAAGTAAACAACACAGTCATGACTACAGACTAGATATTCGTGGGGGGAAAAAGAGTAAATATTATTATTGACAATGACATTGAAAATCTAATTTAACAATATAAATATAGAACGCTCTAAAAGGAGTAGAACGTTTCTCCTATCTTGGCCACACAGTAACACACTTTGACGGATGTTGTACATAAACAAAGACGATCAATGATATTATATTTCTAAGATGTGACGTGTTAAGGGCTAACATATTGAATCATTCGGTGAACAATACACTATTGCTAAAAATACCAAAAGCATGAGCAATTAGGCGGTTCCAGCCAATTTTGGACACACAGAAAAATTTAATTTTATACTTGCGATTACCGTGGAGATGCTCCACATTCAAACACTAACAGTGACTATATGTTTTAACTGATTGCCTCCCAAACAGAAAGATTTGGTCCTGTCTAAACATAAATTCATGGCAGAACATGGGAAGTAGGGGTGTGTGACAATAATGTTGTGAAAATGGTTAAAATTTTAGCAGATATCCTGCATGATATATCAAATTAAAGGCGATTGCACGGGGAACACGACAGTTTTAATAATTAGGTTAGAAATATTATGACAATAATGAGATGTTTAGTAATAACAATTTAAATTAAAGGGGTGACAGTTATGACAAATTTCACTTACCAAGGCGTTATTTTGTATCCGCTGCAGATAATCCAGTTAAATTTACTGAATAATGTTAAACACACTACTTGTCTATAATATTATTACACGAACTGCTCCATAACACCAATAAAACACTATAAAACATAATATTTAGAAGCACATAAATTTCACAGAAAATAGAAAATGTCCGGGATATTCTAGGCAGATTGTACTGAGAAACAATATAAACACTATTTTCTATTTAGTTATAATTATTATTCTTTTAAATCTAATTTTTTAAATATTCCTTAAATACTTTGTGATATGCAAAGCAAATTTAGTGGCACAGGTGTGGCCCATTAGCGTAAGCATAAGTCGGCATGTGCCATCATATTATGAGGAACTTTATCTGTTAGCTTTCTTTTAAATTATGACAGTCTTCTAAATCATTAACTGAATACTGCACGTGGTAGTAGTTTTAGAATCTTTCACAAAGTCCTTTAAATCACAATCACTATACTATAAAATTGTTTAAAACGGTAATTTTATTAAAATATATGATGTTCAGAACCAGAAGATGTTGTCATTTCGAAGTTCGAACCACAATAATCATTTCGAATCACAACAAACTCGTTTTATACTTTTTTTTTTTTTTTTTAGCATATCCTTTACAGGACTTAGCTGTCAACATCAGCATCTTTCCGCTGTATGTTGATCTCTTGGCAAGATTACGCTCAGTAGTTTGCCATTGCTTTCTGAGCGGCCGGCTCACATACCCCGTAAGTTACCGATTCGATTCGAACCACTGCTATACGAGATTACGGAGAAAAGTCATAACCTCTAAGCCACGAAGCCAGCCGTTTTATATTACAAAATATAAAATAAAATAAAATAAAATAAAATAAAAAGGATCCAACCGACCTATCGGTTCACTGCAGAGAATCATGTGAGCCAAATTATAATTCATTTATTTACTTCATATATATATATATATATATATATATATATATATATATATATATATATATATATATATATATATATATATATATATATATATATATATATACATACATATATATGAAATTCTGCAAAGGACATGCTGCTGAATGAATGAATATATATATATATATATATATATATATATATATATATATATATATATATATATATATAATTTCGCTCCCATAGTAACCTTCCGGAAAACCTCTCGATCATAAGCAAGATGTCCCTCGTCTGATACACCCATATATAACACTGAATTATGTACCTGAAGAGATACAGTAAAATATACCAGACAATAAATAGAGCAACATACTGTTTGTGGTTTCTGTATTCAAATTTTCAAAAACATAGTCGACCCCCGAGCCGTACTGATCAGAAAAATAATAGTGCCTCTCCTGCAGGTTGAACCCTGACCACTGTCTCGCCAGACAAAGCTACTAACCTCTATGCCACCACGGCTCCAAGTAACAACCTTCTCGGCGAAAACTGAGTATCATCAAGTGCGGTGTATTCTCTGTATTATATTTATGGTAGCGGCTGTGTGTTACCAGTGCTCCGTAATACGAGTAGAAGCAAGGAACTGTAACTCTGTAAACTACTATCCATGTTGTAAGAAGCGACTAATGGTGATTGGTGTGAAGCTGGCTACCAGATCTGGTAGACACCTTCAGCTGCACAATTCAAACAACGACAACCAAGTCTAAAGATAAGGGAGCAAGAATAACTCAGTCAACACTATGAAATGAGGCCCTTATAGAAGAAGTATAACGGGATGCAGAGAAAGCAGACCTCCGACGTACCTTCTTCCAGGTTGGAACGTATTCAAGACTGGCATTTGAAATGTTTCGTATTGAGAACGACAGCACAGGTGGTAGAAGAAATGAGGCCTTATAACAAGGAGAAGAGAATTAAAGACAGATATAAATAATAAGGGGTGGACGTGTACGAAACTGGAAAAGATAACAAACAATAGGTCGGTTTGACAGAAGTTCGTTAAGGGTGTATGTTCCAGTGGGAGATAGGACAGAAGAAGCGATTTTATGGCGCAGAGACATGGGGTAGGAACAAGCAGCAGGCAGAGAGAATTAATGTATTTGTATTATGGATGCATAGAACAATGAATACACAAAATGTCAAGTAAAGAATGCTGTTGTTGTTGATGATTTAAATTCCGGTGAGAATATGTGTTGTAGATTTCAGCTTGAAGGATTTATCTTGTTGTTTGGTTTATGTTGTGTAATATCTTCAGTATGCACCTGGTAAAAAGCAGCAAAATATGTGAGACAATAAACTGTACTGACGAGAAGCAGCGAAATATGCTAGGCAATACATCGTGCAATCTATTATTTGTTTCTTCATTATTCACACAAGGAACCAACCAACGAACGAAGGAACTTTATTTTCAATGGGTTAAGACCGGGTCACGCAGGCCAGTATGACTTCTGATCTCTCTGCTCTCATACATTATTTCATTCATACAACACTTTTGAAGTTAATCCAAGACAAGAACGACGACAACAGAAGCAATGTATGCATCATATTTGCATAGAAAATGTTGCATGTAAACACATGGGACTGCTAAATAAAGTAGGATTGACAAGAAGTTGGTGAGCTAGCTCAAGATTTGAAATATGAAATATTGGGGGAACACAGAAAGAAGGTGAGTAAGGTGGGTAACACAGTGACTAGAACTCTATCCTCCTGGGACTGTGGTCATGTGTTCGAATCCCCAACCAGACGTTCTTTATTAAATGGGTACCAGGAAATGACATGGAAGATCGAAGCTCAAATGGTCTATACACGTTGACAAGATCATCTAACGAATATCGATTGATCTATCAAATGTGGGGCTAGCATTATGTACCTAACAGGCATTAAGACGTGTACAAGCGTTCTTTACTAACATTACCTACAAAGGCGGATACGACGTAAGAAAAACAACACACCTGGCCTTGGAACGCAGAATTAGAGTTCCCACATTTTTACATTTAACAGCATGACTAGATTAAGACTAGAGGCATCATCCACCTGGGGCTAGATAATTAACAGCAAACCATAGATAAGATCTCAAGACTGAACCAAGAGAAATGAGAAAGCTAAACTCTACTATCGTGACCAGGGGCAGATAAATCTGGATATAAACTGTACGGAATTTGGAATGCTGACATCAAAGGTATGTCTGTCATCCTCTTTCGAATATGTTATCAAACCTATCTTCTTTACAAAGTCGCTGTAGCATAGTGATACGTGCGCTTGGTTACCAACGACAGCTGCCTAGGTTCAATTCCCAGCAGGATTATTTATTCAGTCTATTACGACACTTGCGTGAGAATCGGTGGCGACTCTCTGTGACGGGACAGCCCCAGCAGCATCATAATTACCCAAGTTTTCAAGGAATTACAGAGCGCACAATATTTTTCTAAAATTCTCTAAAAGAATAAACGTTCCCCAGAAGAGGATAAAAACGTAAGAGAAAAATACAGAGTCACTTAGAGCCCGCACTATCATTTTTACTACATTGGTAGATCAAAGCAATGTCTGGTCTCTACATCTAAGAGATTTTCTGTTGGAATAGGGACTAACACATTACGTTCAACAGGACCTAACGTGTGAACCAGCCACGGCAGAATGGGAGATAAGAGGGTCAGTCCAGACCCGTCTGAAATAATACGTGGCAGTGCTACTCAGGGGAAAACCCCGTGTGATCCAAAGACGGCAATATAATGCAGGCCTAACACCTTATCTAAAAGTCCAGACTTTGTGGAGCCAGGACAACGTCTGTAATTGCCACCACAAGGGAGAAATTAGAACCAGATGCCTAACACCTCACTGCAATACAGCGGCAAAGTAGGAACACATGGCTGACACCTATTTTCCAGCAACCCCGGAAGGCGGTTGTTAACAGCAGATTGGAATGTAATGACGCAACGTCTGTTGCAGGGGCCAATTCATTGTTTCAGGAATGTGGCGGGGCATCGGTCAATTTGATTGACAAATGAAACTACCGTCCACAGGAAAGGAGGAGGGGTGAAAAGAATTTGGCACTTAATCCATCTGGGTAAACCATCTTACATGGAAAAATAGGCGGAGTTAATGAAAATGGGACATATTAATTAACCAACCTGGAAACTAGCCAGGAATTGAATAGAATAAAACTACATGCATGGCCAGCAAGACTTCAGACGCAAATTCACAATAGCATTCTTAGGATACCTACTGGAGAAATATTAACATTTCGTTCTGTTGGACTTCTGTACGAAGTATTATGATGGAATTTCCTAGCTATAAACCAGGTAAACCATTATTCTGATTAGTTTGTCTGCTAGTCTGAAGGCTTGTGTAGTTTCCTGTTTTTACATATTCTCCCAAACTTTACACTCGTGGATTTTCTTTGTACTTAATGTTCCAGTTCTAGCTTTACGATTTCACTGAGAACTATTTTCTTCTTGCATTCACTACTTGGTTGTCTGATTTGTTGTATGTGACAATTTGGAGAAATCCATTATCCAAGCTACATGAGCGTGTGGCTTATTCGTGTACAGGAGATGCATTTAGATTCATCCTGTATGATGTTAAACATTGGGGAGACTGACTACTTAGGAGAAATTCCTGAGAGCTACCAGTCTCTTGATAGCGTCCAATTAACATTGATTATTTGGACCAACACTTTGAGTGCCTACCAAGAGTGTGGTGAAACCACTTGGTTTGAGGAATGGCACCAGTTCACCTTGTCTGCATGATGTCTGCATGAGGACAGACACGACTTAGGACATTCAATATCCCAGACGGATTCAGGGAAGGCATTTAATGTTCGACAGGACTGTGCGACCAGCCCTTCCGACAAGACAGTATGAATGAATCAGAAAGGGAGAGTGTAAGTGAGGTGAACTTATATGGGAAACACTCCATTACACAAATGTATATGAATATGTATGCTTTTTATAGATGTTCTAAAGGGTTTTATGAATATATACATATATATTTATTTATTTAGAACTGATATATGTTTATGTAACATGCCATCATCTATCATCATACCATCATATATTATGACTTGTATGTATGTTTATATGAATGTATAGACATATGTGTTTGAGATGTGTAGACGTAGATACTACCCATCTCCGTTCGTTTCATTCCAGATCTCTTAGGAGCAATGGACAGTCAACAACCCATATCCGGAAGTGACTTAGCCTTGTGAAGGGACCACTTTGGACTCCTTCAATCTGACAGTGAACTGCGTCTCACTGGGGGAAGCATGACCTATGTGCTTCTGAGCTTTTCAGCCAGATGAGTTACGTATACCATAATATAATCATCATCATCATATGATCATCAATAGCAATAATAAACACAGTTGTTGTATTTTAAACTCAGTTGTCTGTATAATTCTAAATGTTTATAAATGTTTGTGTAGCGTAATCAAGTGCACACATTATATCATTTAGTGGGGGTTCGCACATATTGTCCAGAAGTGGGAATCTATGTCCGGGAGGTATCTTGTCTATGCAGTCATAAGTAACCAGATTACGTTGCATGTCTTAACTCCTCCTTTCTCACTTCTGGTGATACCAAGTACAGCCAAATCTATATAGATATATTCTATCTTCAACGAGCCACTTCTTGGCTGTTTTCTTGAGTATCAGGGACAGTGTCTTAAATCAGCACAAAAGACATTAGTTCCACGTTTTCTCTCTGGGATCTGGGTGGTAACTAGTCCCTTCTGACAGAGTTAGGGGATCTTAAACTGCATCCAGAACTAACGACCAGTAGAAGAAAATGATTTTGGCTGAGTGGTTGCCCAACCGGGAGCTACCTCAAGCCAGTTGGTGACATATTGGTCTGCCTCGTCCGCTATAGAATCCGGGAGTACACCCTAGAAAACTTTGGTTCGCGTCCAAGATATTGGTCTGCTCGTCCGCTATAGAATCCGGGAGTACACCCTAGAAAATTTTGGTTCGCTTCCGACTTATTGGTCTGCTCGCCCGCTATAGAATCCGGGAGTAAACCCTAGAACACTTTGGTTCGCTCGCAAGGAACGAACCTATTTGAAATCTGTTAGTCTGGTATTATTCCGGTCTTGCCCATGGATAGAACCTAGGTCATTCTCACTTACATTCTTAGCAGCATTAGTTAGGTATAATTTATTTCTAATGTAATAGCTTGCTTGATTGTAGGCAAGATTTTGACACATTAGGACTTCTCATCCATGATAGAATCAGAGAATAAATTCTAGACTATTGATTTTCATAAACCATTCTTTCATTCTTCACCCATTACATTTGCTAAGTATTAACTTAGGAATTTGTTTCTAGGGAAGTCTGTAGATTTTAAATAACTTGTTAAAAAGTTAATAACGGATAATATTATATGAGTTAATATACATCATTCACCACTGTAGAATTAATAATCACAGTAATTAGTGATATTAATTAGTTTATTGATGACTTGCTTGATCATTTTTTGATTACATGCTTTATCATTTGATTTAATCATGAATAATTTGATAATGCATAATTACTTCAGTGTATGACAGACTGCTTTGCATCAACTTTCTCACTCAAATTCACCACTGTCATTCTCATAGCAGTGTCAGTTCCTCTTGTCACTATCCTGCTCTAGCATAAATCTGACTAGCTCTCTGTAGGGTAATAATATAATTACTTACCTGAGTTTAAGCTGAGAAGAGATCATGGATGCACGCACAGATTTCTTAGAGTCCGCTAGAGGATGGGGCATAAGGCTCGGCTTAGTAGGAGAGAAGCTAGAACTATTTATCAGAGATGAAATGGATTGGTGGGACAAAGAAGATGAACAGATGATGAAAAGACTTGCAGAATTAGAAGCAGATATGCGTCACAAAGCTGAAGAAGATGAGATGAAGAAAAAGCAAATTGAAATACTGAACGTGGAGGAATCTACCAGCTCGACTGAGGAAAAGCCAATCACTCAAGCCGAAACTCTGATAGAAAGCGGGGAAGCTGACCGTCACAAAGAGGTATGCATTCCTTCGCTAATCCCCATGGCTCAGAAAAACAAAAACTTAGGCACAGAAAGGCAGATGCTTCCCACCTCAATTCCGAAAAATAAACGGAATCGGAGGAAATGTACCAAGCGTACAGTAAACAGTCACAAACGTGATAAATGTTTACACTGCAATGAAAGCGGATTAGCTGGCTTGACAACCCAGCAATCTCAGGAGCTTCCTAAGACTTCCCAAAGGAGAAAAATCCAGGAGGAGGAGGACCTGAGGAAAATTAAAGAGATCGAAGGCGAGACCTTACCCGACTCTTTTATTCCCTTCAGTTCAGAGAAACTAGGAGTGGAAATGAATTCAACTGAGACCGGAATAGATGTAAAACAGGATTCCATTGTTTCTCACGGTGTGGCCACACAAGATGAAATAATTATCAGTTTGAATTACTTATCTCAGGTGGGATATGGCATTGAAAATGACATCCCACAACATTCACTTCTATTGGATTTGGAACAAGAAAACCAGACCAGGGAGAGAATACTTCAATTGGACTTGGCACAAGAGAGCCCGGCCATGGAGGAAAAACAAGACACGGAGGAGAATTCTTACGATGTCAGTATCTTGGAGTCTTTCACAAAGGAAATTCAAGATATACAAAGCATTCATGTAGATTATACTACGGACTCTGATTCAGGGACGATAAACATGTCTGCTACCAACAAAGAAGAAAATACTTCTTTGGACAAGATGAAGGTAATACCTATCATCAACACAGCTGAAGCTAACAGGGGATCACAAATGATGGACTCTGCAGCGGAACAAAACCGGAGCGGTTGGTATTCTCAACACTCAGGACCTTGTTTACCTTTCACTTCAACCAATGTGGGATGTGGAGAACAGCTGTTTATGTATACTTCTACAAGGAGTGATACAAATTCACAGTTCTTGGGGAACAACATGATTTCTCAAAGCTGGACAACTTCTACTAGCCTTATACTTTCAAACACAGATTCAAAATGGAACTCTGTTGAAGAGGAACTCACCTGGATAAAGAATTATCGAGGGAAGAAAACTCTAAAATCAGGAGGGAGTAAACGGACACCCTACCAAGAACGAGGCAAGTACGAGTTTAATGCACATCATAAAATTATGATGTTCAGCAAATTTCCTGCCAAAAGGAGGAGATTAAAGGATTTTATTATGATCTTTGGCCGACGGAGGAAAAGAAAATGGAGCAACATTACTGCGACCAACTCTTTTAAGAAAACACTGATGGCACTTCCTCTGCTTATAGGACAAGGGCCAGAAATAAAGTGGATAATAACAGTCTCTCTGCGGCGCAGGAGAATCTTGTTATACATTTTGCAATTTCCCGGCTGGGAAAAAGTAAAACCTCCAGAGGACAGGACATTACCGAGCAATAGCCCGGAAATCCGACACAACACCAGAAGCAAAGATTTGCAAGATTTATCCTGGGAGGATGGACATGGGATATTTCTTTTGACTCATAGAACATCCCACTGCCACCAAGAATATTGGGAACCCAGACTTGGAGGCAGTTGGAGAACGGAGAGAACTTAGATACATTCTTGAATGCTGCCGAGGCTCTGTTATAGGCTTCATTAATGAACCTACTTAAATTGGAGAGCTATGTGACGGGACAGCCCCAGCAGCATCATAATTACCCAAGTTTTCAAGGAATTACAGAGCCCACAATATTTTTCTAAAATTCTCTAAAAGAATAAACGTTCCCCAGAAGAGGATAAAAACGTAAGAGAAAAATACAGAGTCACTTAGAGCCCGCACTATCATTTTTACTACATTGGTAGATCAAAGCAATGTCTGGTCTCTACATCTAAGAGATTTTCTGTTGGAATAGGGACTAACACATTACGTTCAACAGGACCTAACGTGTGAACCAGCCACGGCAGAATGGGAGATAAGAGGGTCAGCCAGACCCGTCTGAAATAATACATGGCAGTGCTACTCAGGGGAAAACTCCGTGTGATCCAAAGACGGCAATATAATGCAGGCCTAACACCTTATCTAAAAGTCCAGACTTTGTGGAGCCAGGACAACGTCTGTAATTGCCACCACAAGGGAGAAATTAGAACCAGATGCCTAACACCTCACTGCAATACAGCGGCAAAGTAGGAACACATGGCTGACACCTTTTTTCCAGCAACCCAGGAAGGCGAGTGTTAACAGCAGATTGGAATGTAATGACGCAACGTCTGTTGCAGGGGCCAATTCATTGTTTCAGGAATGTGGCGGGGCATCGGTCAATTTGATTGACAAATGAAACTACCGTCCACAGGAAAGGAGGAGGGGTGAAAAGAATTTGGCACTTAATCCATCTGGGTAAACCATCTTACATGGAAAAATAGGCGGAGTTAATGAAAATGGGACATATTAATTAACCAACCTGGAAACTAGCCAGGAATTGAATAGAATAAAACTACATGCATGGCCAGCAAGACTTCAGACGCAAATTCACAATAGCATTCTTAGGATACCTACTGGAGAAATATTAACATTTCGTTCTGTTGGACTTCTGTACGAAGTATTATGATGGAATTTCCTAGCTATAAACCAGGTAAACCATTATTCTGATTAGTTTGTCTGCTAGTCTGAAGGCTTGTGTAGTTTCCTGTTTTTACATATTCTCCCAAACTTTACACTCGTGGATTTTCTTTGTACTTAATGTTCCAGTTCTAGCTTTACGATTTCACTGAGAACTATTTTCTTCTTGCATTCACTACTTGGTTGTCTGATTTGTTGTATGTGACAATTTGGAGAAATCCATTATCCAAGCTACATGAGCGTGTGGCTTATTCGTGTACAGGAGATGCATTTAGATTCATCCTGTATGATGTTAAACATTGGGGAGACTGACTACTTAGGAGAAATTCCTGAGAGCTACCAGTCTCTTGATAGCGTCCAATTAACATTGATTATTTGGACCAACACTTTGAGTGCCTACCAAGAGTGTGGTGAAACCACTTGGTTTGAGGAATGGCACCAGTTCACCTTGTCTGCATGATGTCTGCATGAGGACAGACACGACTTAGGACATTCAATATCCCAGACGGATTCAGGGAAGGCATTTAATGTTCGACAGGACTGTGCGACCAGCCCTTCCGACAAGACAGTATGAATGAATCAGAAAGGGAGAGTGTAAGTGAGGTGAACTTATATGGGAAACACTCCATTACACAAATGTATATGAATATGTATGCTTTGAGCTATAGATGTTCTAAAGGGTTTTATGAATATATACATATATATTTATTTATTTAGAACTGATATATGTTTATGTAACATGCCATCATCTATCATCATACCATCATATATTATGACTTGTATGTATGTTTATATGAATGTATAGACATATGTGTTTGAGATGTGTAGACGTAGATACTACCCATCTCCGTTCGTTTCATTCCAGATCTCTTAGGAGCAATGGACAGTCAACAACCCATATCCGGAAGTGACTTAGCCTTGTGAAGGGACCACTTTGGACTCCTTCAATCTGACAGTGAACTGCGTCTCACTGGGGGAAGCATGACCTATGTGCTTCTGAGCTTTTCAGCCAGATGAGTTACGTATACCATAATATAATCATCATCATCATATGATCATCAATAGCAATAATAAACACAGTTGTTGTATTTTAAACTCAGTTGTCTGTATAATTCTAAATGTTTATAAATGTTTGTGTAGCGTAATCAAGTGCACACATTATATCATTTAGTGGGGGTTCGCACATATTGTCCAGAAGTGGGAATCTATGTCCGGGAGGTATCTTGTCTATGCAGTCATAAGTAACCAGATTACGTTGCATGTCTTAACTCCTCCTTTCTCACTTCTGGTGATACCAAGTACAGCCAAATCTATATAGATATATTCTATCTTCAACGAGCCACTTCTTGGCTGTTTTCTTGAGTATCAGGGACAGTGTCTTAAATCAGCACAAAAGACATTAGTTCCACGTTTTCTCTCTGGGATCTGGGTGGTAACTAGTCCCTTCTGACAGAGTTAGGGGATCTTAAACTGCATCCAGAACTAACGACCAGTAGAAGAAAATGAATTTGGTTGAGTGGTTGCCCAACCGGGAGCTACCTCAAGCCAGTTGGTGACACTCTCTCCGCGTCGGTAACTTACGGGGTATGTGAGCCGGTCGCTCAGAAAGCAATGGCAAACTACTGAGCGGAATCTTGCCAAGAAATCAACAATAAGCTGAAATATGCTGATGTTGACAGCGATGTTCTGTAAAGGAAATGTGAAAAAAGTACGACACTGGGTAACGTTCCAGCCTCATCAAAAGAGTACTGGATAGTTTATTGAAATTTCTGGGAATTGTCTGGAAAAGAAAGCTGGCGAAGGAGGGATGCGACCACCCCAATTCAGTGAAGTCCTAATAAATTGCTATAAATGAACTTGCATCTGGCAAGGCTCCAGGTAAGGATATGATTCCAATAGAGGTAATCAGGATTGGGAAAGACACATCACTCTACAGATCCACCAGCTAATAGAGCTATGTTGGGGAGAAGGCAAGTCCCAAAGGATTTCAAAGATTCAAGCATCATAACACTGTACAAGAAAAAAGGCGATCGGAGCGACTGCAACAACTATAGGGGTATCTCACTTCTGTGTATTGTTGGAAAAGTATTTGCCAGAATTGTTCTGCGCAGACTTCAAGTCCTAGGAGATCAAATCTATCCTGAATCACAGTGTGGCTTTCGAAAGAACCGGTCTACCATTGATATGATATTCTCATTGCGTCAAATGCAAGAAAAATGTCGTGAACAGAAACAAGCACTGTTTATTGCCCTCATCGACCTCACAAAGGCATTTTATTTGGTCAGTCGTGAGAGTCTGTTCAAGGTACTAAAGAAGATTGGTTGCCCACCAAATCTTCTGTCCATTGTGGAATCGTTTCACACAGGGGTGAAGTTCGATGGTGCAATTTCTGAAGAGTTTAAAATCAAGAGTGGAGTTAAGCAAGGTTATGTACTAGCTCCCACCCTCTTTGGAATATACTTTTCACTTCTACTGAAATATGCCTTCCGTGAACAGGATGCCTGTATATACATTCACTGACGTTCAGATGACGGCCTCTATAATGCTCAGATATTGAAGGTCAAGACCAAAATTAGGAGGGCACTGATCAGAGAGTTGCTTTTTTCAGATGATGCTGCAGTTACGACCAACTTTGAGGAAGAATTACAATGTCTACTATCTGCATTCTTCAATGCTTGTTCTGAATTTGGTTTAACAATTAACAAAAAGAAGACAGATTATGTCACAAGGTGCACATGGGGTACCATCAATCTTTATTGACGACGCCGAACAAGAGATGGTAGACCATTTTACATATCTAGGATCAGTGGTAAATAGCAAATTATCCCTAGATCAGGAAATCAACATCTGGATTGGTAAGACAGCGACAACAATGAACAGTTTAAGAAAAAGAGTCTGGAAGAACAGGAAGCTTACTGCCAAAACAAAAGTCCTTGTTTATCAAGCCTGTACCATTAGTACTCTGCTTTATGTCAGTGAAACCTTGACAACTTACTCACACCAAGAAAAACGTTTAACCAGTTTTCATATGCGATGTCTGCGAAGAATTCTTGGTATTAAGTGGTAAGACAAAATCACAAATACTGAAGTATTGGAAAGATCAGGATGTGTGACGGTTTATTCCAAGCTCATTCTTCGTAGACTTAGATGGATAGGACATCTTAGGGGGATGGATGATGGTAGAATACCAAAGGACATCTTTTTTGGTGAATTACAGATGGGTAAGAGATCTCAGGGTTGGCCTCTACCACGATACAAAGATGCGTGTAAGTGGGACATGATTGATACAGGTATTGATAATGCACATTGGGAGCAAGTCGCCGCTGAACGTGTTGCATGGAGGGCAAACATCAAAAATGGAATAAAGACAAAGGAGAAAATTATTGCAGATAAGTCACACACCGAGCGTGTGAGACGTAAGTTGGTGCATGATGGTGGAAATGACCACGTGTTCACATGCACCCACTGTGAACGGACATTTACAGGGCGTATTGACCTTATCAGTCACATTCGCTACCGCCATGGGTAAAAGTTATTATGTTTTAGTTATAGTTATATTATTTTTGAAGCACAAACTATCGTCTGTCAAGACGGCAAGGTGCCAATGATATATATATATATCATATGGCCTTTGGCAGACTGTACAAGAATGTATGTGTCAAAGATCTACACAGGGGCTTAGAGAGTTAAGACGGAGATATACAGAGAACACCAGACAGGAGAGACACAGGCACTATATTTAGCTTGACAACAGGACACACTCGTGTCAACTAAGAGGTCATTGAGTGCTTATGAGCGAGGGTTTTAGGCCCTAAA
>JACEFZ010027245.1:0-53155 GCA_014155875.1 Cepaea nemoralis | reverse complement strand
TTGTGGGGTGGGTGGGGGATGTATGTGTGGTGGGGGGTGTGAGTGATTAGGGATGTATGTGTGGTTAGGGAGATGTGTGTGTTTGTTGGAGGGGGGGGGGGGGTCGGGAGATGTCATTTGGTTGGGATGTGTGTGTATGGTTTGGGGGGATATGTGAGTGGATGTGCGATGTGTAGGTTGGTGGGGGATTGTGCGTGTTGGTTTGGAGAATAGGGTGGTCGATGGAGATGTGGCTGGGGGATGGGGGTTTGGGAGGTGTGGGTGGGGAGAGGATGTGTGGGTTAGGATGTGTATGTGGGTGGGCGTGGGATGTGTGGGTTGGTGGGGTGGTTTGTGGGTGGCGAGTGTGCTTTGGTTGGAGGAACAGGTGAGGGCAGTGTGTGTGGGTGGGGGATGTGCGGGAGGGGGATGGGTCGGTTGGTGGGGTATGTATGTGTCCCTGGGTGTGTGTGGGTGGCGTGATGTATGGGTAGGTGGGAGATGGGCCTCATAACATGGTAATTTGCCTTGTTTATGTTTACAACATTCATCCACAATGTTTATTTTTCTTCCTATGTAAATGTATAATGCTCTTGATGACCGAAAGACGAGTGACTGAAAGGGCCAAATGTAAGACGGGCCTGCGTGCCCAATTTGTGACCCTTTTAAAATTAAGTTTATTTGATTTGATTTGATTTCTCTCTTTGTCCAAATGAAACATAACTATTTCTTTCACTCTGTCCAACTTTTACATACAGATTTCTCTCTCTCTCTCAATCTTAAGCTTACCTATTTCTCTCTCTCTCTGCACAACTTTAACATAACTATTTCTCTCTCTGTCCAACTTTAATATAACGATTTCCCTCTCTCTCTGTCCAACTTTAACTTAACTATTTGTCTCTCATTCACTCTGTAACACTTTCACAAAACCATTTCTCTCTCTCTCTCTCTCTCTCTCTCTCTGTCCAACTTAAACATAACTATTTTTCTCTCTCTCTCTCTCTCTCTCTCTCTCTCTCTGTCACCTAACCATAACTCTCTCTCTCTCTCACTGTCCAACCTAACCATAACTCTCTCTCTCTCTCTGTCCAACCTAACCATAACTTCTCTCTCTCTCTCTCTCTCTCTCTCTCTCTCTCTCTCTCTCTCTGTCTGTCCAACTTAAACATGACTATATTTTTCTCTCTCTCCTCTCTGTCCAACCTAACCATAACTCTCTCTCTCTGTCCAACCTAACCATAACTCTCTCTCTCTCTCTCTGTCCAACCTAACCATAACTCTCTCTCTCTCTCTCTCTCTCTCTCTCTCTCTCTCTCTCTCTCTCTCTCTCTCTCTGTCCAACGTAAACATAACTATATTTTTTTCTCTGTCTCTGTCCAACCTAACCATAACTCTCTCTCTCTCCAACCTAACCATAACTCTCTCTCTCTCTCTGTCCAACCTAACCATAACTCTCTCTCTCTCTCTCTCTGTCCAACCTAACCATAACTCTCTCTCTCTCTCTATCTCTGTCCAACCTAACCATAACTCTCTCTCTGTCCAACCTAACCATAACTCTCTCTCTCTCTGTCCAACCTAACAATAACTCTCTCTCTCTCTCTCTGTCCAACCTAACCATAACTCTCTCTCTCTCTCTCTCTCTCCCTCTCTCTGTGTCCAACCTAACCATAACTCTCTCTCTCTGTCCAACCTAACCATAACTCTCTCTCGCTGTCCAACCTAACCATAACTCTCTCTCTCTCTGTCCAACCTAACCATAACTCTCTCTCTCTCTGTCCAACCTAACCAGAACTCTCTCTCTCTCTCTCTCTGTCCAACCTAACCATAACTCTCTCTCTCTCTCTCTGTCCAACCTAACCATAACTCTCTCTCTCTCTCTCTGTCCAACCTAACCATAACTCTCTCTCTCTGTCCAACCTAACCATAACTCTCTCTCTCTCTCTGTCCAACCTAACCATAACTCTCTCTCTTTCGCTGTCCAAACTAACCATAACTCTCTCTCTCTCTCTGTCCAACCTAACCATAACTCTCTCTCTCTCTGTCCAACCTAACCATAACTCTCTCTCTGTCTCTCTGTCCAACCTAACCATAACTCTCTCTCTCTCTCTGTCCAACCTAACCATAACTCTCTCTCTCTCTCTCTGTCCAACCTAACCATAACTCTCTCTCTCTCTCTCTGTCCAACCTAACCATAACTCTCTCTCTCTCTGTCCAACCTAACCATAACTCTCTCTCTCTCTCAGACCAACCTAACCATAACTCTCTCTCTCTGTCCAACCTAACCATAACTCTCTCTCTCTCTCTGTCCAACCTAACCATAACTCTCTCTCTCTCTCTCTGTCCAACCTAACCATAACTCTCTCTCTCTCTCTCTCTCTTTGTCCAACCTAACCATAACTCTCTCTCTCTCTCTCTCTCTCTCTCTCTGTCCAACCTAACCATAACTTTCTCTCTCTCTCTGTCCGACCTAACCATAACTCTCTCTCTCTCTCTCTCTCTCTCTCTCTCTGTCCAACCTAACCATAACTCTCTCTCTCTCTGTCCAACCTAACCATAACTCTCTCTCTCTGTCCAACCTAACCATAACTCTCTCTCTCTGTCCAACCTTAAACAATAACTCTCTCTCTCTGTCCAACCTAACCATAACTCTCTCTCTCTCTCTCTGTCCAACCTAACCATTACTCTCTCTCTCTCTGTCCAACCTAACCATAACTCTCTCTCTCTCTCTCTCTCTCTGTCCAACCTAACCATAACTCTCTCTCTCTCTCTCTCTCTCTCTCTCTCTCTCTGTCCAACTGTGACAAGACCGCCGGGGCTTGGTCTGGTTTGCCACGATAGATACAATCCCCTGCCTTTGCTCCAACCACCTCAATAGCACTCTACATCTACCAGGCCCCACACAAGCCGGGACAGCTTAACCTTCCCTCCCTCACCTAGGGTTCCAAACCCCAAGGGGGCTCGGACCAGACACCAGTCATATCACTGCACAAAGTCATAGCTAAGAGAACAAAAATTTAATTCTGAACTACGTCAACCACAACACAGAGAAGGATGGCTGAAAGCCAGACTAGAAGAACTATGTACAAGATCAAAGACGCAGATGAGTATTCATCATGGAGGCGGACGATAGCTCGTGCGGTTGTCCAGTCGTGGTAGCGACTCACCCAGGCTCCTCCAGTGGACCGGAACTCCAAGGTCTGCTGCCTCTCCAAAGTTCCCTCTTCACACAGAGAAGCAAGCAAGGGCTGATCAAGCGCAGTACCACTGCCTGACTGACACTGCACCGATGAACAAGGCTCATTCCTTGCTGTCGTACTATTTCCCTCGTCACACTCCTGATGAAGTCTGGGCCGACCCTAGAACATTAGCGGTCTCCCACTTGCAGAAAAAGTACATGTAGCACCGTCTCAAAATACACAAGAGCCAGGTCACTCTTCTATCTCATAAGTGACCCACACACTGATATGTCACCTACACAATGTGCGGTTGCTCCACCTGAACACACAATGTCACTGGTAAAGTCTATCAGGTGACTAAACACTTCACCTTAGTTCCATGTCCTTGGACAAATAGATCTTCACACAGTATCATGTAACTACCCTGATCAATGGGTAGTAATCACAACCTAGCATACACTGTCAACAGTTCACCACGATGGCATGAGGTAGCTCCCTACCTTAACAAACATTGTCAACAGCTCATCACATTGGCATGAGGTAGCTCCCTACCTTAACAAACATGTCACTCTGGTGTTCCCACCAATGTTGTAATCAATGTCCTAGGTCACTGGACCACATGTTGGCTTCATAAAGGTAACCAATGTAGAAACACTATTTAAGCATCAACTGATACATGGTGTCCCATAACCCAGCCGGGCCAGAAGCATATAACACAGGTCATGGTGACCGGTATCAATGATCACTCTGCTCAACTTGAAAGGTCACTACCTTGCAATCACCAAGGTTTACACAGAGGTTGAATGTCACCAGTGCTTCACTGGCTAGAATCACCAGACGTTTCAGTGTTGGATCCTTTCAGGGATCGGATGACACTCGTCGGACTCTTGACGGAGGTCCTAACCTAGACCTACCGACTTATTCAGCACTCAGCTCCTTCCAACATTGAATCTCGCAGAATCAGACGACCACTCCCAGTATGGCCTCAATCAACTTCTGGATAGGCACTGGAATGAGTGGGCCCATAGAGCTCATGGTGAAGCTCTTGAATCTTCTTCTGTATAGTAATAACAGATCCTGTGATTGAAGAATCACAAACCTTGACTGCAGATGTCCGCACTGGCCGCGAATATTGACATCCAAATTACATCAGCCTGTTGGCTGCGATCTGCCTACGCTGAGGTTTGGTGGGCGACTGCTCACGACAAAGTCAGTGCGCCTTCCACTCGCCTACACGGGCCGCGTGACTTTCATGATTCACTGAAGAAAACCAGAGTCACGATAAGTTCCACCAACCCGTGCTGCATGTAAGCACTCGTGAACTTAGAGCTCTTTCCTACGTACGCACTTGAGGGAACATTCTAGATTTTTCTATAAATAACTAGAATAGCTCCGCCCCGCACTACGTTTCTAGGGAAATCCCCTATTAATTGATATTAATTTCAAGGGAGACCAACACCCCGCACTCCCTTCAAAGGGATATTATGCAGAGATCTGACGATCTGCAGCCATTTCGTCACACCAACCTAACCATAACTCTCTCTCTCTGTGTCCAACATAACCATAACTCTCTCTCTCTCTGTCCAACCTAACCATAACTCTCTCTCTCTGTCCAACCTAACCATAACTCTCTCTCTCTCTCTCTGTCCAACCTAACCATAACTCTCTCTCTCTGTCCAACCTAACCATAACTCTCTCTCTCTGTCCAACCTAACCATAACTCTCTCTCTCTCTCTCTCTCTCTCTCTCTCTCTCCAACCTAACCATAACTCTCTCTCTCTCTGTCCAACCTAACCATAAATCTCTCTCTCTCACTGTCCAACCTAACCATAACTCTCTCTCTCTCTCTCTGTCCAACCTAACCATAACTCTCTCTCTCTCTCTCTCTCTCTCTGTCCAACCTAACCATAACTCTCTCTCTCTCTGTCCAACCTAACCATAACACACTCTCTCTCTGTCCAACCTAACCATAACTCTCTCTCTCTCTCTCTCTCTCTCTCTCTGTCCAACCTAACCATAACTCTCTCTCTCTCTCTGTCCAACCTAACCATAACTCTCTCTCTGTCTCTCTGTCCAACCTAACCATAACTCTCTCTATCTGTCCAATCTAACCATAACTCTCTCTCTCTGTCTCTCTGTCCAACCTAACCAACAACTCTCTCTCTCTCTCTCTCTCTCTGTGTCCAACCTAACCATAACTCTCTCTCTGTCTCTCTGTCCAACCTAACCATAACTCTCTCTCTCTCTCTCTATCTCTGTCCAACCTAACCATAACTCTCTCTCTCTGTCTCTCTGTCCAACCTAACCATAACTCTCTCTCTCTCTCTCTCTGTCCAACCTAACCATAACTCTCTCTCTCTGTCTCTCTGTCCAACCTAACCATAACTCTCTCTCTGTCTCTCTGTCCAACCTAACCATAACTCTCTCTCTCTCTCTCTCTCTCTCTCTCTCTGTCCAACCTAACCATAACTCTCTCTCTCTGTCCAACCTAACCATAACACACTCTCTCTGTCCAACCTAACCATAACTCTCTCTCTCTCTCTCTGTGTCCAACCTAACCATAACTATCTCTCTCTCTCTCTCTCTCTCTCTCTCTCTCTCTCTCTCTGTCCAACCTAACCACAACTCTCTCTCTGTCTCTCTGTCCAACCTAACCATAACTCTCTCTCTCTGTCCAACCTAACCATAACTCTCTCTCTGTCTCTCTGTCCAACCTAACCATAATTCACTCTCTCTCTGTCCAACCTAACCATAACTCTCTCTCTCTCTCTCTGTCCAACCTAACCATAACTCTCTCTCTCTCTCTCCAACATAACCATAACTCTCTCTCTCTCTCTGTCCAACCTAACCATAACTCTCTCTCTCTCTCTCTCTCTCTCTCTGTCCAACCTAACCATAACTCTCTCTCTCTCTCTCTCTGTCCAACCTAACCATAACTCTCTCTCTGTCTCTCTGTCCAACCTAACCATAACTCTCTCTATCTGTCCAATCTAACCATAACTCTCTCTCTCTGTCTCTCTGTCCAACCTAACCAACAACTCTCTCTCTCTCTCTCTCTGTGTCCAACCTAACCATAACTCTCTCTCTGTCTCTCTGTCCAACCTAACCATAACTCTCTCTCTCTCTCTCTATCTCTGTCCAACCTAACCATAACTCTCTCTCTCTGTCCAACCTAACCATAACTCTCTCTCTCTCTCTCTCTCTGTCCAACCTAACCATAACTCTCTCTCTGTCTCTCTGTCCAACCTAACCATAACTCTCTCTCTGTCTCTCTGTCCAACCTAACCATAACTCTCTCTCTCTCTCTCTCTCTCTCTCTGTCCAACCTAACCATAACTCTCTCTCTCTGTCCAACCTAACCATAACACACTCTCTCTGTCCAACCTAACCATAACTCTCTCTCTCTCTCTCTGTGTCCAACCTAACCATAACTATCTCTCTCTCTCTCTCTGTCCAACCTAACCACAACTCTCTCTCTGTCTCTCTGTCCAACCTAACCATAACTCTCTCTCTCTGTCCAACCTAACCATAACTCTCTCTCTGTCTCTCTGTCCAACCTAACCATAATTCTCTCTCTCTCTGTCCAACCTAACCATAACTCTCTCTCTCTCTCTCTCTGTCCAACCTAACCATAACTCTCTCTCTCTCTCTCCAAACCTAACCATAACTCTCTCTCTCTCTCTCTGTCCAACCTAACCATAACTCTCTCTCTCTCTCTCTCTCTCTCTGTCCAACCTAACCATAACTCTCTCTCTCTCTCTCTCTCTGTCCAACCTAACCATAACTCTCTCTCTCTCTGTCTGTCCAACCTAACCATAACTCTCTCTCTCTCTCTCTCTCTCTGTCCAACCTAACCATAACTCTCTCTCTCTCTCTCTCTCTCTCTGTGTCTCTGTCCAACCTAACCATAACTCACCATAACTCTCTCTCTCTCTTTCTCTCTCTCTCTGTCCAACCTAACCATAACTCTCTCTCTCTCTCTGTCCAACCTAACCATAACTCTCTCTCTCTCTCTCTCTCTCTCTCTGTCCAACCTAACCATAACTCTCTCTCTCTCTCTGTCCAAGCTAACCATAACTCTCTCTCTCTCTGTCTCTGTCCAACCTAACCATAACTCTCTCTCTCTCTCTCTCTCTCTCTCTCTCTCTCTCTGTCCAACCTAACCATAACTCTCTCTCTCTCTCTCTCTCTGTCCAACCTAACCATAACTCTCTCTCTCTCTGTCCAACCTAACCATAACTCTCTCTCTCTCTCTCTCTCTGTCCAACCTAACCATAACTCTCTCTCTCTCTAACTCTCTCTCTCTCTCTCTCTCTCTCTCTCTGTCCAACTTTAACTGATTCAGTGCCAAACAACAAGTAGGTTTGGACTAAATAAATATGGATGGCAGAATGTGAAGTAGCGGTGTGTCAGTTAGGAGCTAACAGTTGTTAATATGGTAGCAGAAATGTTGGTTTGTTGTGACATTTTCGTACCTAACTTGCATCTTGCAAACTTGAGAATTAGCCGTCAGCACATTGTCAAGATGATATAAGAATGTGGGATAATATAAACGCCTGTTGATTCTACCAACATGAGTCCAAAGTGTGTTATCATTAGCCAGGTGACATATTATTTTAAGGTGGGCACTGTGAGGAAATGGAATGCAACATAAAGTTAACATAAAGTTGACACCTACATGGTGCATTAAACTAATTAATTAGACTAAACATTACCTTGCAAGAGAAGGCTGATTTACCCCATAGAGAGTTTAGGGGATTAATCATCCTATTTAATATAAGCTAGACATCGAGCCTATCCCCAGGCAGTCAACATGACAATTTAATTCCTAAAGGATGTGGGGAAAATTGGATCAATATTTTTACCCTAAAGTCCGGCTGATAGTGAAACACAACTTGGATTTAGGAAAAACAAAGGATGCACAGTTGCCATTTTTGCTCTTAGACAACTTATAGAAAAATCAATCGAATTCAATGAAACACTCTACTTAGCCTTTGTCGACCAAGAAAAGGCATTCGATAGAGTAGATAGAAACAAGCTGTGGGAAATCCTTAAACAATATGGAGTGAGTACACATCTAACAAACCTATGTAGAAGTTTATACAACAACAGTGAATGCATAGTGAGAGCAACTGGAGGACACTCAGAACCCTTTACCATAAGATCTGGAGTACGACAAGGTTGTGTCCTGTCCCCTCTCTTGTTCATAACATATATAGACAACATATGTAAAGAAACCAGTCAAACAGAGACAGCAAGAATACCGCATGACGAGAACACAAAAGAAGAACCATCTGCAAATCTAACCATTAGAGAACTCCTGTTTGCGGACGACCAAGCACTAATAGCAAAATCAGAAGCTGAATTACAAGACCACATGAATAGTCTAAATGAAATGTGTAGGGAACATAACATGAAAATTAGCACAAGCAAAACAGAGGTAATGACTATAACTAAAGAAGAACAAGCAACAACAATTCACCTAAACGAACATCCCTTGAAACAAGTGAAGAGTTTCAAGTACCTAGGAAGTATATCATCATCAAATGGCAGATCAGAAGATGAGATCGAAAAGGCAAATCAACTCATTGGACAAATGGCACCAATACTAAAGAACAAACATGTATCAATAACTACTAAGAAAGCACTTTACAACACAATCTTCCTACCAACTCTATGCTACCAATGCCAAACCTGGACAATGACAGAAAAAGAGAAAAGAAAAATCACAACAACAGAAATGAGGTTCCTGAGAAGAATACTTAACGTATCAAGAAGAGATAAGATCAGAAATGAAGAAATCAGGACTAAAGTGGGGGTTAAAGCGGCACTAGATTTTATTAGAAAGCAGCAAGTCAAATGGTTTGGCCACGCAAGTAGGTTACCAGTCAACAGCATACCACAACAAGCAATGATGTACAGACCAGAGGGAAACAGAGGAAGAGGCCGACCACGTAAACGTTTGACGGAGGGAATAGCAGAGTCCATGGGAATATCGATCTATGAAACCCATAATCGGGCACTCTCACAATGTTTATACTTCACCTCGACACCGCAAGGTACTAGAGGAACATAATGAGATGAGATGAGTCCGGCTGATAACAAGAGGTTAATGTATACTTATTAGTCACACCCTGTTTGTATGAGTAGACTAGTTTAGTTTAGTTTAGTTTAGTTGTTGCATCAACATAAGTTTAACCCATAAGTGCTCCGTTTTCCTCCTAACTCAAACCTGAGTCTTGGAGAAACTCAGCTCAATGCACGAACTCCGTTGCATCGGCGAGGATCCTGAAATACTTTGGGTAGATTTTTAACTCGAAATGTTGCCCGGACAGCGCCGTTAGTCTACTCTTTTTCGATTTCCAACTGCCAAGGGATTTTTTACGTGCGCAACAATACACACGGACGTCCGATCTCACTACCCACAGACCAGGGGAAATTTTTTATTACTGGAAGTCCAGGCGGATTTGTTTAATAAATTCCGGTCCTCACCGGGGCCTGAACCCGGGGACCTCCAGCACTTGAGGCAGACACCATACCTCGAGACCACTCAGCCTCTTTGTATGAGTAGACTATCTTGTAGAAAGGATTCAAACTCTTGCAGTTAATATTTCTTCCTCTATGTAGAATGGACGTATAGACCTTCTGTCTAACTAAATGACCTATTCTGGAAATAAATTGATTATTTCCCTTTTGTGTAAAATAAATATTTGATTATCTCTCTTCAGCTATTACACGCAGTCTATACATTATGAAAATATCTTTGTATAGGAAAATCTATCGGTAATCTTATTTGGTTTAAAGACAGTAAATTTTCTGTCAGGTGTAATAGTGGTTACTTCACTATATCCTTTTTTTCCCATATATTAATATGCATGAGTATTCATTTATATATATATATATATATATATATATATATATATATATATATATATATATATATATTACACACACTTATGTGACTAATAAACATGTCATACTTATTAGAGGCCCTCTATTCTGCAGAGGAGATAATGGCCAGGAATTGGTGCCGATGTAACTCTTAATATGAGTCATATCAGTAAAATATACCAATTGGTAATTGACGGTGCGACTGAGTATGAAGCTCGATGCACAAAAGGGTTGAGACATGTCTTGTAAACATGAAATGATGATTGCCTATATCATGTAGCTAAAAGTTGGAAATTGGTCATGTCAGATCATGGGAGTGACGATCCACAACAGAAGAAGATCAGGCTGGACTGCACCTGTGTAGTAGTATGTACTCCTTTTCCCTATTGCCTAAATTGTGTGAGGATTTGTTTTTGTGCTTGCTTGCTTTGAACTCAAGCGTAGTCCATACACACTATTTATAGTAATGAATTTTGTGTGTGGATTAGCTTTCCTTATTAACAGTGCCCTCTGCCATCAGGTGAACCCACTCCGGCTTAAGAGGTACTTGTAATTAACGTCCCCAAATCAAGGACGACAGGACAACATTTTAGTCCAGCTGTCCGATGTAGGGGTTAACTGTTAACCTCGGCATTAGCACACCGGATGTTTAAGAACACTCGTTCTTACTCATTCGGCCATGTGAACCTGCATGTGTGAGGATGAGTACATTGGTGTTGTACGTATTATGTTAACAGATGTGGGTGATGGTCTCGGGCTTGCATATGGTGTTCTTAAACTGGGAACATCCATATACTGAGTGGTGAATTCATCCGTGTAGGATGAGTCTTCATCTTTGGGTTACCTTGAAGAGCAGAGGACAGTTCATCAATATTTGTCACCCCGGACTGCCCAGTGCCACTCAAGAATGAAAATAAGTGCTTTGCCAAACGCATGTAACCTCAACGTCGATCAACAGCCAACAGTTAGATTCATCTAATATATACAGTTACTTTTCCACAAAGGAACATGAACACTAGTTTAGAAAACGGGAATCAGCAGGACATTAACAGCTAATATCAATAATTAACATAGCCAAGGACACAAGGACAATCATCTTTAGTTTATTGTGCTAAACACTTTACCTGGTGTTCCAGAGTTTTCAGAGACATTGCATTTTAGATAGTTGGGAATAAAGATATCTTGTGTATAATTTTTGTTATTTAACATTATGATGCCTATGGAACATACCCCCCCCCCCCCCCCCCCCCTTCCCATTTCTTCATTACAAGGTTATAATCTTCGCCTACTGTGTTATTTTATTTCATCAAAATTACATGTGCATTATTGTGCTCAAATAAAGAGTGACAGTGTTATTTCATTTGACAACAAAATCCAGAGAGCAGGTGGCTGGGATAAAACTCGCTTTCAGACTAACCAGAGTTCTAACCAGAGTGAGCATTCTCCTCTTCTGAGGACAGACAATTCCCTGTGCTCTCATGGCTTTCTATTGGAAAGCCTGACTTAATACCTTAGTGGAATCTTACCATATGTGTCTGTACCTGTACTAGGGAGTCTTACAAGCCATTTCTGGCTTTCATTTGGTAGTCGGTAACTACGAAAGGGGAGATCTATCTCCCATTTATATTTTCATACCACGATTGTATATCAAAGTAAAGCAGGTTACTTAGGGAAAACTACTGTATTGATATTGTAATTTTGCAATCACAAAGTTTTGACAATATATAAGCCCATGGCAGATACTGGATGTCGCTTAAGACGATTAATCATCCAACGGCACTTAATCAGTTAACATAACTATTTCTCTCTCTCTGTCCAACGTTAGCTTAACTATTTCTCTCTCTGTGGTCAACATTTAGCTTAACTATTTATCTCTCATTCACACTGTCCAACGTTCACTAAACTATTTCTCTCACACTGTCCAACTTTAACATATTTCTCACTCTGTCTATCCAACGTTAACATAACTATTTACCTCTCTATGTCCAACTTCAGCTTAACTATTTTTCTTTCATTCACTCTGTCAAGCTTTCACTTAACTATTTCTCTTTCACTAGTCCAAACTTAGCTTAACCATTGCTCTCTCATTCAATCTATCTAAATTTCATTTATTATTTCTCTCTCACTGTCCAACTTTAACATAACAATTTTCTCTCTCTGTCCAACTTGAACTCAACTATTTCTCTCTCTCTCTCTCCAACTTTAACTTAACACTTTCAGTTCCAGAAGCTTACACAGCAGACACTCAGGAAAGGGGAAAGACACTATGACAAAATGTCTACTTCACGACTTCAAACAATTTAAGACATTACTTTAACTCATTTAGTATGTATTTCAAAACAGTAGTTGCCTTGCAGATACTGTCCTTGCAGTGTGAAGTGTTAGGCCTTCACGTATTGACCATGTGAATGCTGTGCTGTCTTCCGAGACAGTGGTCTGGGTTCATCCTTAACATTAAATCACCTTAGTTGCAGTAATAAATCAATACTGTACTTGTAGTGAAAATCAATACTGTAATTGTTGTGAAAATCAATACTGTACTTGCAATGAAAATCAATAATGTAAATATAGTAAAGATGCAATATGATACATGTAAATAATCACTATAGATTGTATTTGTAGTAAAGAATCAATACTGTAGTGGTAGAGAATCAATGCTGTAAAGAATCAATACTGTATTTGTTGTAAAGAATCAATACTGCACTTGTAAAGAACCAATGCTGTATTTGTTGTTAAGAATCAGTACTGCACTTGTAAAGAATCAATATTGCACCTGCAGTCATCGCCTCACATTCCTCTTGTACCTTGATGTGCCATTATTTTCTTCGAGTAGTAAACAAAATCTCCTGCCCACTTGCTATGCCTGTTGAAGGTTAAGGATAGGGATATCTCACTAAGGGGAATCTGTCCCCCTGCGAGACAGGGCCTATTGGTCCATGACCACGTGGTCATGGTTTCTTGGTCTACACAATGGGGAGGTGAAGGTTGACTTGTGTAGTCTGCGGGTCAATGGCAGGCTGCTAATTTTCACTTTTCACTCCTCCAGGGAGAGGCCAGCTAATCCTAACCCTATTGGCTGCAGAGTTAACTGCAGTCCACACCTTGTAGACCGTACCTGCAGTAGAGAATCAATATTGTACATACCATAAAGAATTAATACTGTAGTTATGGTAAAGAATCAATATTGTAGTTGTTGTAGAGAAGTAAATACTGTAATTTTAAAGAATCAATATGTACTTACAGTAAAGAATCTTGCATGTTGATAAAAACTAAAAATAAAATATAACAATCTTGACGTGTACTCGCCTGTCAGTCCTTCCGAATTAAAGAAGAAATTGGAGTCAGAGAGGGGCACACAGACTGGACCTGTGTTATTGTCAACGACTGTCATCTCAGGTCTGTCACAACAAACTGTGTCGTGGTCACTTGTACATTCTCTGCCAACAAACTGACAGGTATGACATGGGGAACAATCATCATCAGACTGAGGAGATTCTTGAGGAGAGTGTCTGAAATATCCAGGCTTACAATCAACGATTGCTGGATGAGTGCTGTTACAGGCCTGGAGAAGTAATCTGCTAGAGTTATTGCCCACTTTCTGACACAGTTTACACTCTTTGTTGTTATGAGAATCCTCAGACATATAAGTATCTGGGGAACATGGAAAACACTGCTCATAATGTGGACTATAGTACTGTCCTTGCGTGCAAAGGATTAGCTTCTCTTTGCAGATATACACATTGTCTTTGTTAAGGACAGCCTCATAACTTGGAAGGCCACAACAGACTGTATCATAAAATCCCTCACAAAGTCGAGTGGGGTTCTCACATTCCGAGCATTTTACACACTGATCTGACTGATGCGGGTTTCTGGCTAGTTTTCTGTAAAAGCCACTTCTACAGTGAATTACAGTGTCGTGGGTTATATTACATTCTGTGACTAGAATCTCCACTTCAGGATCAATGAGTCGCGTACAGTTGAAGCACTCCAGGTGTGTGTGCCAGTGGTCAGTCATGTAAGTTACCCCATCTTGACAAAGTGGACACACTTCCAGACCAGGCATTACTTTTAAGAGATGTGTTCCTCTAGGGCATATATGAGTGGGAACAGCACTGGACCCAGCCACAGATACTTCTAAAACTAATACCAACAGAAAATACATGAAAATAGTTTGTAGTCAGACAGTCACCAAAGCCTCTTCAACTTCTGGCTGCTTCCGCTGCTTCAACTAAAACTATCTATTCACTAAAAGCACACACAATTGATGTCACCTAGTATGGCTACTTTAGCCAAAACTGTATAGCAATTCACTGAAATAATACACAAATTCTGTCTCCATGTTTTTGTATCAACAATTATCTGGTCACATGTACTCAATCATGCTATCTCTTTGCACCAGTAATTACTAATTTCCTCACTCAATAGCTGCTTGCTACTCAAACAATAATTTGTCTCCTGTAGTGTCTGTACAAGTAAAATGGTTAAGTTTATACTCTTGAATCAAGTAAGCTTTTACGGATCGTTCTTCTAACAAATGATGCTTGAGCCTCCTGCTAATTCTGATCTTCATCTAACTCTTCGCTGGCTGCTGAGGATGGAGGCAGAGCGCTTATGGGAATGTCCCGAATGCTGTGATGTCAGTTCCTAAATCAATTAATCAATCAATCTTCATCTTTGGGTACATTGTATGCCCCTGAAGAAAGAACAAACAATTCCAAAGCTCGTTTTCTAGTCTTGAAATAGATTGTAGATACTAGCAATGTTCTATTAATCTTGTTGCTGAAATCTGAAAAAAAAAATAAACAATAACAGTTATTATTAATTCTCAGAGGTTATGCTATCTGAAGTGGCTCCAAATTCAGCCATAATATATAAGAAGCCACACTGAGTGGCTAACAGAATAATAAATTGCCAGCATTTCTAGGTCAAGTGGACAGTTCTAATTAGAATAACCAACTCCTAACTAGTTCAGGCCTGTCCTTTTAGCCTGGGTTACCCCTACACAGAAGAGCTACAGGGAAAGAAATATTGCTGAATGCAGCAGAGAAACGTAAAAATATTAAGAACCCGCTGTGAGGCATTTTAGGTTTACCATGCTGACCTCATGTATTCAGACTGACTCACATTTTACGGGTGATATGGTCAAATCCATGCTAGCCTCATGTTGTCAGAACAACTCACATTTTATGGGTGATATGGTCAGTATCATGCTAGCCTCATATTTTCAGAAAACCTCACATTTTACGGGTGATATGGTCAGTATCATGCTAGCCTCATGTTGTCAGAACAACTCACATTTTACGGGTGATATGGTGAATATCATGCCGGCCGTCTATACTTCCCAGGAAAGTTCCTGGTACCCATTTTAGGCTGGGTCACCTTGGGGGTCAGGTCAATGAAAACAATTACGGCCTCATAGAGAATGTAAACATGTGACCATTTGGCCAGCAGGAAAATGTCATAGCTCTGCATGTTAACTGTGTGGAATTATTAACTAGACCTCAAGAATGTGCACAAGGACTATCCTTGAAAATTTTGCTTAAGACAAGATAACCTTTGAAGATTTTATTCCTGGCATGATAACCCCTGAAGCTGTTCCAGATGTGATATCCACTGAAGATTTTGTTCCAGACATGATAACCTTTAAAGATTTTGTTCTGGACATGATAACCTTGAAGATTTTGTTCCAGACATGATAACCCCTGAAGATATTGCCATTTCACCATCTGGTGTTGGGTTGACTTGACAATCGATATTATAGGTGAATAAGTCTCAGTAGTACTGGTGTCAGTGGTGAACCCACTTTCAGAGAAAAGGGCAACAGTCTAAAGAAGGGCAAATCATGGATGGGTCGGGCAGAAGATGTCGTCAGACAGGTCTGCAGTCCTACCAGTATCAACCCCGGCAAGGAATGGGTGCCTGTGCCTCCAGCTTTTAAGTGCACTTTCTACTGCATTATTACACTTCACAGACGGTGCAGAGAGCAGAACCCTGCCGCTGTCAATGCAGAGGTCAACGCGCTCATCAATGAACACTCAGACAATCCCGAAGTGCTCATCTATACAAATGGATCTGTTGTAAAGCAGCAGAGAAGTGCGTGGGCATTTACAGCCCGTTCAGCGGGCCGAACCGTTCAAGAATCCAGTGGTGCCCACGCTATGACCACGAGCAGCATGACGATGGAGGTGATGGCAGTAACACAGGCTTTCATATGGCTGGAATCACAGCACTATACCAACGTGTGTGTACTAAGTGACTCAATGAGCATGATTCAGAAGGTCGAAGCTGGATCTGTACGTAGACAGTGGACTGATTCGCTGCGGAAGTGTGTTGTCCATAAGGTCACCTTCATCTTCGTCCCAGGACATGTGAGAGTCGAGGGAAATGAACGAGCGGATAAACTGGCTGGCTCTGCATCCCCTGCAGATGGCCAACCCATGGATCGCGCTGATGTTATTAACATCCTTAAAGAGATGTCGAGAACAGAGGACTTTGACGTCAGTGAATCCACATCGTTGTCCAGGATGACAGACTTGGGAGTAAGAACTGGCATGACCAGACACGAGAGGTACATCGGGAAATTGTGGGGCCTCATCAATCAACACAGAACTGGCACTATTAGCCACAGGACGCTGATGCAAATGCTGGGGGGGGGGGGGGGGGGGGGGGGGAAGGGGAGGAGGATCTGAGCACCTATCGACCTGTCCGGAGTGCAATGACGATACCCCAACTGATAACTGAAGTCTCAGTGGTTCCCCAGTCTCGTGTAATGGTTTTTGTTTGTTTTTTGCGTTCACCCGCTTTGAACACAAGCAGTCCATGCATGCATCAGTAGTGCGCCGGACTGATTTTTGCGTGTTGGTTAGCTTTCTTTTTTACCAGCGTCCTTCACCATAAGGCGGACCCACTCCAACTTCTGAGGCATTTGTAATTTATGTCCCCAATTCAAGGACGAGAAGTCAACATTTTAGTGCAACTGACCGAAGAAGGGATTGAACCTGCTACACCGACACCAGCGCACCAGAAGTTTAAGAGCGAGTGCTCTTATCCATTTAGCCACGCTGACCTCTTAGCAGAAATGTGATGAAAAGGATATTCAAGAAAATAAGAAAGCATTTTAAATTGCACTTGTTCTCACCCTGGTTAAACTAACATGGTTTGAAGAAAGAAGGAGGTGGGGAGAGGGGGTGGGGATTAGGTATGCAACACTTCAATCCATTAACAAGAGCTCTGTTTGCATTTTCTTGAGTCTGGTCGAACAAGATTTGTCAGGAGTTTAGTACTTAGGTTGCAGTTTTTTCTGAACACACTGATTTCTTGTGCATACACAAGATCTTAATTATAACTACGAATATGTGTCTAAAGTGGGGATGACAGTCACTCCATAATTGAATAGCATCTGTAAATATGTGTGCTATTGTTATATATTTCAGTCAAAAACAGATTCATTGATTCACTTGATACGATATATAAATTGCTCTGCATTATTCATCTGACAAGATGCAGCGAAATATTTGAGTCAACATCATGTGCAACCTATCCTATTGTTTATAATTTACGTACTGAGCACGGCAAGGCAAGTAGAGCTCCGTGGTCATCCACAGGACCTGCATTCGTCTCCAGTCGTCTTGACTTGTCTTGCCACTGGATTCAGATTGACTCAGGCGAGAGAGTATGATCGACGAATTGCGCAACTCTTCCTCACTTTTTACTCCAATTCATCGCGCACGTCGCTCTTCTCTGAAGATCTCACTAAAAGCTTTTGATATTCATCATGACACATGGGAGACTGCTCCCAAATACCGAAACTCGTGGCGTACAAATGTGTTATTCTAATAATATGAAGCTGGCATGATATTGATCATATCACCCGTAAAGGAAGGGAGCAGTCCCTTGTGAAGCAATAAGAACTGCAAGAGCTGTAGAAAAAAGGGTGGACAGAAAAACCACTGCAGGAGATCCTCCTCTCACTTCCTCCTGAAACGTCAAGCATTCTTTGCCCGCATTATCAAAGAATATTTCGAGCCAAAATAGGCTTTATGAGCCATCATAGAACTCACAGCTCCAAACTTCCAACCCCACTAGATGAAATGAATAGTCATCGCCATTCTTGATGGACAAACACCAAATTGTTTATAATTACTTATTAATACTAGTAAAATGTTGTTTGTTGCATATCCTTTACAGGATATGTAGCAGTCAACCCCTGCATTTTTTGGCTGTTCGTGATTCCTGTGCAGGTTTATGTTCAGTAGTTTGCCATTGATTTCTGAGCTACCAGCACCCACACAATTTATTTTATTTTTAAAAAAAACGTTAGGCGGTCTGCTGCCAAATCGCCCACAGCTGTGTTTCAATCGCGTATATGCGGGATTATGAACTGTGTCCATAACCATTTCCCCACGGAGCAGGCAATATTCATCATCATCAAGTGCCGTGCAATATTAGTAATATCATATTTAAATATGGTTTCCTTGTTTATGCTTTAGTTAATTTAGTGCTTTAGTTTAACCAATACTAATACACCCTTAGAACTTACCAGGGTGTATTTTTTAATGACTGGGGTGTTGAAAACATTGCCGTAAGTATTTTTGTATTTATCTTTTATGTTGCATGAACTCCACAGAGGGAGAATACACAACGTGGATCGGCAATATTTTTTTTAAAAACCCCACAGTCATTAAAAATACACCCTATAGTTTATTAAACACACGTCGCATGGTGCAATGAATATTGTCAAAACTTACCATCTACATGCATTGAAAAGTTGTTCTGGGGGTTCCGGATTGTCGACGCTACGGTTAAAACGTACTTTTTGTCGGTTACTAATTATGGCAGCTAAGGTCAAGGACGTGTTTCGCGATATTCTATTGGATTCTATTTTTACACAAAGAGCACTTTCAGGTCACAGCCATCGCCAAACAACAACAACAGCATCATCATCAAGTGCCCTGCCAGCTGGCGTAGGCGTTCATGGCTATCCACAGATCTCGGTCTTTGGTTTTCTGGATCACCTCTGCTGCTGATATTCCTCCGTGCCACCGTCTCAATCCATCCAGCATCATTTCTCTTGGTCTGCCTCTGCCTCTCTTCCCCTCGATCTTTCCAGTTGTCACGATGTTCTCCAATGCCTCTCTTCTCATCACATGACCAAAGAAAGCTGTTTGTCTCTTTCTTATTGTTGTATATAATGTTCTAGTTTCATTAGCCTGTTTCAGGCAGTCGTCGTTAGTTACTCTGGCAGTCCAAGGAATTCGCAACATTCGTCTCAGGAACCACATCTCTTGCTTCTAATTTCTTCTTAATTTGTTCATTTACATTCCAAGATTCACTGCCATACAGCAAAACTGGTTCTACATATCATTTTAGCACTCTCTTTCTTACACTCAGTGATAGTGACTTATTGCAGAAGATACTCTTCATTTTCTGAAATGCGGCCTTTGCCTGTCCTATTCTGCTCTTAATCTCTGTTGTACATCTTCCATCTGATGTTATAAATGTCCCTAGGTATCTAAAATTATCCACTTGGTTAAGAATTTTTCCTTCTATTTCTGTGTCACATTTTGGTGTCATCATTTTCTTTGATATCACCATTGTTACTGTTTTCTTGATATTCAAGAAGAGTCCTTTCCTTGCACTCTCTGTTACTACAGTGTTCAACAATTGTTGTAGGTCTGTTGATTTATCTGCCACCAATACTGTGTCACCTGCATAGCGTATATTATTTATATTATAACCTCCAACTAGTATTCCTGGCATCTCTTTGATCTCTCTCATTATTACTTCGCTATATAGGGGGAAGAGATCTGGTGACAAGACACATCCCTATCGTACTCCTAGCTTTATGTGTTCGTAACTACCCTCTTTATTTCCAATTTTAATTGCTGCTACTTGGTTCCAGTTCTTTATTATTCTTAAATCTTTCCCATCAATGTTGATATCTTCCAACATTTTAATCAGCTCATCATGTTTTACTTATCAAATGCCTTAGTATAATCTATGATGCATACATATATGTCCTTCTGTTTCTCCAATGACCTTTCTATTAGTGTACGTAATGTATATATTGCATCGCTTGTGCCCTTTCCCTCCACAAATCCATACTGTTCTTCACTAGTTTCCATTTTTAGTTTCTTTCTGGTTCTTCTCATTATGATTCTGAGCAGAGGCTTAGTGATATGGTTTATGAGGTTAATTGCACGAAAATCTTCACATTCAATTGCTCCTGGTCTTTTTGGTATATCTATAAATACAGATTTCAGCATATTACTGGGTAAATATCTACTGCTGTAAATATCATTTAACATTTTGGTTAATATATCTACTCCAAATTCTCTCAATACTTCTAATTCTTCTATTGTGATTTCATCTGGTCCAGCTGTTTTTCCTTTCTTCATATATTTCATAGCGTCAGCGACTTCTTCTTTTAGAATAGGTGGACCTTCTAAGTTACTCTCTGCTGTTAATTCTTCCCTTTCCCCATCATATAATTCTCTTCAGTTCAGTTCAGTTCAGTTCAGTTATCAGTTGGGGTATCTTCATTGCACTCCGGACATGTTCATAGGTGCTCAGATCCTCCTCCCAGCATATGCATCAGCGTCCGGTGGCTAATAGTGCCAGTTCTGTGTTGGTTGACGAGGCGCTTTGTTTTCCCGATGTACCTTTCGCGTCTGGCGGTGCCGATTCTTACTCCCAAGTCTTTCATCCTGGACAGCGATGTGGAATCACTGACGTCAAAGTCCTCTGTTCTCGCCATATCTTTGAGGACGTTAATAACATCGGCACGATCCATGGGCTTGTCATCTACAGGGGGTGCAGAGCCAGCCAGTTTATCAGCTCGTTCATTTCCCTCGACTCCAGCATGTCCCGGGACGAAGATGAAGGTGACTTTACGGATAACAGACTTCCGTAGCGACTCAGTCCACTGTCTACGTACAGATCCAGCTTCGACCTTCTGAATCATGCTCATTGAATCACTTAGCACACACACGTTGGTATAATGCTGTGATTCCAGCAATATGAAAGCCTGTGTAACTGCCATCACCTCCATTGTTTTGCTGCTCGTGGTCATAGAGTGGGCACCACTAGATTCTTGAACGGTTCGGCCCGCTGAACGGGCTGTAAATGCCCACGCACTTCTCTGCTGCTTTACAACAGATCCATCTGTATAGATGAGCACTTCGGGGCTATCTGAGTGTTCATAGATGAGCGCGTTAACCTCAGCATTGACAGCGGCAGGGTTCTGCTCTCTGCACCGTCTATCGAGTGTGATAATGCAGGAGAAAGTGCACTTAAAAGCTGGAGGCACCGGCACCCATTCCTTGCCGGGGTTGATACTGGTAGGACTGCAGACCTGTCTGACGACATCTTCCGCCCGACCCATCCATGATTTGCCCCTCTGTAGCCTGTCACCCTTTTCTCTGAATATAGCGTCATGCAGAGGGTGCTGCTCATCTGCGCTTATTTTTAAGTATGCACGAGCTCTCCAGATCTTGATCCTGTGTTCCATTGTCGGGAAGTCAAGGAGGTATCTCATTGCTACACAGCTGGTGTCTCTCGTGCAGCCCAAAATGATGCGCATGGCTTCGTTCTGCACCTTTTCAAGTCTTCCAATCTGTGTAGGGCTGACAGTGAGGATGGCCAGGGCATACTCGATGCGTGAAAGCATAAGTCCTTGGAACAGAAGTATTAGCAGTCTTTGCTCGATATTGGCAGTCGCCATGACTCTCATTGCTGACAAACCTTTTCGAGCTTTCGTTACGACATATTCGACATGATCTCCGAAGGACAGGCTACGATCAAGCCTCACGCCAAGATATGTCATTGACTGGGTTCTACTCAAAATGCTCCCATCCATTCTTACTGCCGGCATGTTTGTTTTCACAATATGGTTGTTCAGGGAGAACCATGTAACCGTTGCCTTTGCAGGGTTGACAAGGGCATCGGCATCAGCACACCATGAGGAAATTCAATCTAGTTCGCCCTGCATATCATTGGCAACTGCCTGTCTATCTCGACCCTGTCGATACACGAGGATGTCGTCAACGAATGACAGAGTCCTACCACTCCCGTCCAACTGTTGTTCAGTGATCGGCACCGTATACACGTTGAATAGTACCGGTGACAGTGGTGAACCCTGCGGCAATCCTGGACATATCGTTGTCGGCTCAGAAGACCAACTCCCGCATCTTAGCACCACCTTTCTTTGGAGCAGAACGGCAGCTATCCATCGTACAAGGTGAGGGTGCACTTTCAGTCTGAGGAGGGTTTGCATCAAGTGCTCGAAAGATACTCTGTTATATGCGTCCTCTAAGTCTATGGCGGCCGCTCATGTCTCTTCTCTGACCTGAAATCCTTCATAAACGTCTTGAGCAAAGACCGCCGCATTCAGACATGACTCTTTGTTGCGTCTGTATCCTCCAAGTGTGGGCGGGAAGCAGCTGAGTTGTTCCAAGATACAAGCAAGTCTGTGTGCTACAATTTTCTCCAGTAACTTGCCCGCAGTGTTCTGCATCGTAATGATTCTATAGCCGCTTATCTTGGAATGGTCTTTGTTCGGTTTTGGCAGCGGCAGCAAGTAGCTGTGTAGCCATTCTTCTTTGATCTGACCCCTCTGGATACTGGTGTTGAATTCTCTGTCCAGTTCTTCCATGTCATCCTCTGATATCACCAGTAGGTCACCATATCGGATGCCGCCAGGGCCTGGGGCGGAGTTAGGTGATTTCTTGAGCATCGCACGCACTATCTCAGCTGTGATTGTCCATTCTTCGTCTGTCCCGAACCCTCGCACAACTGAGAGAGTGTCGTTGTGGTCCTCTGTCTGGCGGGCTCGTCTTTCTGGTCAGTCTGTTCTATGTAGCGTGCAAGAAGGGCCTTACCTTTATCCGCAACCGACTTTTTCCATGTGAGGTCTGTGCCTTGAAAGTCTAGAATACCATTACGTTGTGCAGCACCGTTCATGCTCTTATGGAGGCGCCAGAATGTCGTAAGAGATCGCTCGGAACACACCTTCTTTGCAGAACTCGTCCCATTTCTCGGCCTTGGCCTGTTTGGCGCAGGATGTGAATAAAGTCATCGTCCTATCGACCTCAGTCTTCAGGTTCGCCAACTCAACCTGTGGCATGTTAGCCTTTCTGGCCTTTTGCCAGTCTTTGACAGCCTGCCTCTTCCCCAGCCATTCCTTCTCGACCTCTCCATTCCACCATGGTGGCTGCAACCATCTTTCTTGTCTCCTGCGGGAGGAAGTTAGTTTTCTTCTTCTGATCTTGCTTATGGCGTTGTAGCATGATGTCTTCAGACGTTCGCATCCCCAGTCCATTTACATTTCTCAATACTTAGTAGTTAACCACAGTAAGCCGTCTTGATACCCTAACTAAAAATAGAATCGAAGATTCTAGTTTAGGGGAAGGAAGATGAATGGTGGGGACTCAATTTGATTGGGTAACCCTTGGGCTGGTAACGCTCCTTAATACATAATTAGCCCGCCAGTCGAAGCCTTGATTCCATCCCGTAAGAACGTGTTCAAGATGCAGTGGTACAACTTGCCCAAGAGCATTCTCTGGGATGTGGTCATCTGCACTTCAGGTACCTAAATCATTTTATATGTTATGTGTAAACCTGATGAAGTGAGAGAGAGACGAATGGCCGAGTATTTTCTTGAGAAAATGTGAAATGAAGACAGAACTTCGTTGTACAGTGACTCTAAAACTGCTGCTCAAAACCTGTCATGTCTATCGCAGTGAAACATTCTTACCATGTCTATTGTCTGTCTGATTCGATGATTTGCATATGCTTATGACTGTAAACTACGCTCAATGCATATTGCAAAACCTTTGTGCGCTCTGAACATTCGTTGAGTGCCTATCATGACCATTCTTAACCAAACTGTACCTTGCTCTTGAGAGTTACCTTTGGCAGTTCTGTTTCAGAATGTGTGATGCTATATACTGCATGTAATTTCTCCCTTATAATGGCTGAGAATGTTTGAGTGAATGAGATGGTAATTATATAATTAACTTCTCATATTTGTAAAAGTAAAGACGCTTATTATATCCACGTTTGCAGGACTGCATTGCACTTTAGATATTACAAAGTCCATGTAATGTCTGGTGACTGTATTACGATCAAGAAAATTGTCAAAAGCATTCATAAAGAGTTGCCTGGGATGCAATTTCTCTTTGACGTTATGCACTGGTCCTTTGCAACAATAGTTTAGGTTTATATGAGCTACATTCCAATGAGGAGCAATATGTGGCATAACCTACAGTGTCTAGTCAGCTGAATACATGGGAAGGCTCATGCTATTTGTCAGGGAAAATTCATGTTTTCTTTCATTATGTGTATTCCACATGTGAAAGCATTTCTAGTGCATGATTTCTGCCATACAATGCCTACTTCTTAGTGCTTAATCACACTGTCTGTTCTCATGGTACACCGGTCCCTGTGATCCACTCATTGTGAGAAGTTACAAGATAATTGTGTGAAGCTGCCTCTGATTAGGAGTATGTGCCTATGACTTCACGGTTTTGGGGATTAACCTGGAGAAAGGATATCACCCCAAACCCCCAAATAAAATTGCACTTCATCATCAGTGAGAGGCGGGTGTTCGAATATCACACTCCTTTTCCCCTCCCATTCCTCTCTGAATCTGTGATAGTACTGTATAACTGTGACCATGTTAAACAGATGTAAAACACATGTTGCGCCTTTGTTTATTAACAGAGAATGAGGAAGATGGGGGAGGCCTTTCAATTACCAGGACAACTCCCGGGAAGTCCTGAGCTCTAGCTTCAACTCCAGCTGAAAAGTCAAACTCCAAAAAGTACCACATGAACAACAAGTTGCAAGTGTTCAGCCTGAATCCACTAACTCTGGCCTATACAGATGGCACTGAAGAAATAGTCTTTGATGAGAAGCCTAAAACAGGGATACTCTCCAATTTTGTAAAAGCCCAGGCTATATCTTCAAGATAAATTCAAGAAGAAACCTTAAGAGGAGAGATTACCTGGTTTTCAGCATGTCACTACTGGCTAAGAGTGGACATTAAAGGTGCACTTGGAGCTGACCATATCACAGCTTATTATTAATATTGGCTGAAAGCTAAAGGAGCAGAAGTTAATAAATAGAGCAAATTCTCAAAATGGATTAGTGATAATTAGGTGTGGTGATTCAGTTACATCAGAACCTTTTGTGGGAGATAGACTGGCAGAGAAGAATGATGGGACATAATAGTTTTTAGATCTTCATCTACTGAAAAGTAAAACTAATCCTAAATTATCAACTTTGCGAACAGTCTACTCACCCTTCCGAAGGACATGTTTGTCACTTGCTTCGGACTAGTCAAAGTAGGGAATAACCTGAACTGGAAAAACATTATGGGGAAAGCTGAAACCTGAGACATTCCCAACACCTTCATTGGTGCTAAAAGATGGTACACGGATCAGTATAGCAGTGTCTCCCTATACTTGTGCCCGGCTATAAGTTTATCATGGGTTTTCCTCATTTGACGGTTGGAAAAGTGATAGCATGATTAAAAGTGTTGGGTTGTAGGATATCTTGATGAAGTAGAGATGTGGAGGAGGAGGGTTTGTTTTAGATTAATGTTTCTGTGGGGATATTGAGTGATGTGTTTGGGTTTTCATAGATAATGTCACTATATTTTGCATATAAACTTATATTTGAGATGTAAATTGTTGGCAGAATATAAAGCCTGAGTCTTCACTTGACCTCATCAGACATTAATAAAAGATTAGTTGTAAGAGAACAGTTTTGAGATATATGTCCCTGTAGTTGTCTTGTCCAACTGGTGTCAAGCATCGTCATGGTGACTGTTACTCTACTGTTGTTGTTGGTTACATATATTGTGGAAGTCCTGTGTGGTTGTTGTCAAGTATCTTCCATGATGTATGACTTGTCTAATCTGTTGGTGTGATCATTCCTTTGTGAATGTTTGTCCAACTGTTGTCAAGATCTTCTCATGTTGATGTCTTGTTCAATCAGTGTAAAGTACAGTTGTTGTTGTTTATGTTCACTACAATGGTACAATTGTCAATGTGATCATTTGTCCAAGTGTCTTGTGTCACTTGAAATACTTAATGAGATCAAACATGAGGTTGGCGACCAGAGCACAGTCAGCTGGAAGATGAGAGAACTGCTTTCATTGGTTACTGTGGCTAACTGCCAAGATCTCTATATATATATGGCCTAGAAGAGAAATCAACTATAAATAATTCTGTGTAGAACTTAACTTAGGTCCAATTTCTCACAGTGGGGGTACTCGATGAGCCAAAATTCTGAATGGTTTCTCTACAAGGGTTATGCGAGAATAAATATCAATACCTCTAGACAAAACTTGCTGTTACTAACCTGTATCTTTTATGGAGAGATATACTTTATAAAACTTCACTCATTGGAACTTCTGTAATTCTCTATAAACCCACAAAAAAACCTCACAGGCGTCTTGACCAGTGCTGTCGTACGGGAAGGCATTTGTCTTGTTTCTTTAACTCATGGCCCTGTCTTTCTTGATCAGGATGACACAAGGGTTGTGGTCACTATCGTGGTATCCCAGTGTGCCCCACCGGCACAGTGGTGCGATGATGGGCGATACCAGAGCCAGGTCAATGGCGCTTTCAGAGTCACCTGGTCGAGTGGCTATTCTAGTGACCTTCCCATCATTCAGACAGATTAGGGCAGCAGATGCCAGGGCGTCCTCCAGATCTTCTCCCTGTCTATTGGTGATGCAATTCCCCCATTGACTGCCTCTGGCATTGAAGTCCCCACAGTAGATGATATGCCTTTCATCCATATCGAACAAACTCTGCCATTGTCGCACGTCGACCTTCCCATTTCGCGCATAAACTTTCACGATTACAAGCTGCACTGGCGTCATTATTCTTAATGCCTGCACTTGCAGGGCATCACTGTTCCAGGAAGACATATCGATCTCAGACACTAGTGTGTTGTCGCGGACCAGAATGGCCTGTCCGAAGTGCCGCCTGTTAAAGAATCCCTGAAATCCCGCGACATTGACTGTTCCGTCGCCGAGCTGTGTTTTTTGTAAGACTACAATATCGTTTCCGTAGAGTAGTTTTTCAAGAATGGGTCGGCGTTGACTAATTGATACACAGTTCCAGTACAGTACTCGAATGTTTCCGATACCCAATCTGTCACATTTTAAACGCCTTCTGCGTGCGCCTGCCCTCTTCCCACGCCGTGTCCTCGCCGGTCGTCTGGTCGTCATGTTAAGCTTAACTATCGCCACCGGGCGCCGATGATACACCGAAGGAAGTCAGGGCGCGCGTACAGGAACTCCGTTGCACGGTCCCAACTCCATTTCACCACGAAAAACATTCTTAATCCATAAACATTTCGGAAAAAAAACACGTTCCATTTTACGGGACGAAGAAATGTCCCGCCATCCTGCTTCAAGGGAACTCACTCTCCTCACTCTATAATTCTCTTATATACCCATTCCACCTCTTCATGATATCACCTTCCTCCAATAATATCTTTCTTGTCTTTGATTTCAAACACCCTGTATTTATTCTTAATTTTCTTCCCGTGAGCTCACTGATTTGTCTGTGCGTATTTTTTGTATCTTTAATGGCATTTAATTCAATTTTTTTTTTTGCACTGCTCATTTAACCAACTTTCTTTTGCCTTCCAAAATTTATCTTTTATTTCTTTACTAGCTGACCCGGCCCGGCTTCGCCCAGGCCATTGCGGGGATCTATCTATCTATCTATCTATCTATCTATCTATCTATCTATCTATCTATCTATCTATCTATCTATCTATCTATCTATCTATCTATCTATCTATCTATCTATCTATCTATCTATCTATCTATCTATCTATCTATCTATCTATCTATCTATCTATCTATCTATCAATCTATCTATCTATCTATCTATCTATCTATCTATCTATCTATCTATCTATCTATCTATCTATCTATCTATCTATCTGCCTGCCTGCCTGCCTGCCTGTCTGTCTGTCTGTCTGTCTGTCTGACCCGGCCCGGCTTTGCCCAGCTCCTGGTGGGGAGCGTCTCATTTAATTCATTTAAGTAGTCATATAAGCTCCCGTACCCGTGCCCGACTATCTGTCTGTCTGTCTGTCTGTCTGTCTGTCTGTCTGTCTGTCTGTCTGACCCGGCCATGCTTCGCCCATCCTGGTGGGGAGCATCTCATTGAATTCATATAAGTAGTCATATAAGCTCCCGTTGCCGTTCCCGACTATGTCTGTCTATCTATCTATCTATCTATCTATCTATCTATCTATCTATCTATCTATCTATCTATCTATCTATCTATCTATCTATCTATCTATCTATCTATCTATCTATCTATCTATCTGTCTGTCTGTCTGTCTGTCTGTCTGTCTGTCTGTCTGTCTGTCTGTCTGCCTGCTTGCCTGCCTGCCTGTCTGTCTGTCTGTCTGTCTATCTGTCTATGTTCGGCCCGTTCCCGTTAAAAATATAGATAGAATAGAAGAATAGATAGATTGATAGTAGAAAATATGATTGGAAGAGATCTATCTTAAGTAAACTTACCAAGATATCACAAACAGCCAATAAATGGTGGGCGGTGGGTTGACTGCAGAGTACTGCAAAGGATATGCAACTAACTTTCTCTCACAAAAAATTACTTTTTTTTTTTTGTAACAAACGAAAATCTTTATTTTCAAAGGGTTAAGAATTGGGCACGCAGGCCGCCCTACATTCTGCCCTTCTTCTCTATTTTGTCTCATACATTCTTTCATTCAACATCTCTTATGAAGCAATTCTTTGACAACAAAAGAACAATAAGCATTAAAACGCATGAAAAGTAACTCGTTGAGGCAATGTTTAAAATGGGCATCATAAATACCCAACGTGGGTTTAACGCGAAATACATATGAGAATGTTTTAAAAAAAATTAAATGTGCTGTTGAAGAGAAATGAAAAGATGAGTTAGAAAATTTTCACTATTTAAATAGATGCATTATTTTTATGAAAACTTCGAAATTCCCTTAAAGATTATATCAAAATTTATTATAACTCATATGCCTGTAAATAACTGTAGAAAAAGAGTTTATAAATCTTTGAAAACAATGCAACAATCCGTATATAAAATATATAGCAATGTTATTAAAAGTTATGCCCCTTGAAATAACTTTTCTTAAGTTAAGTCCCCTCGCTATATAGAAATGATAATTTAAATTTAAATATTAAATTTTAGTAAGTAAATAGCTGATTGTACACTAAAAAACTATGACAGTTGGCTGCACGGGAATGAAAAGAAAACATCCGGATACACATTGCCTTTTATATATATATAGATTTATCTTAGCGTATTCTTGTTTGTCATGTTTACTCTGTTTTCTTTTGTCCATCAGCATTAAGATTTCTTAATTCGTCCATATTTTCTTAGCTATTTGACTTCTCTCCGGTAATATTTCTATGCTAGTTTGATGAATGGAGTCCCTTAACATTTCCCACTGTTCATTTATACTCTGTATTTTAGCTATTGCATTGTACCTATTTTTCACAGTCACTATGTATTGTTCTTGAATTTCTTTATCTACTTTCAGAACCTCTTTATTAAGTCTCATGTTCCTAACCATTTTTCCCCCTCTCTTTAATCTTACTTTTATTTGTCCACATAGTGGTACATGATCACTATTACAGTCGGCGCCAGGCATTGTTTTTACATTAATTAGAGCATTTCTAAATCTTTTATTAATTAGTATGTAGTCAATTAAGTTGCGTATTTTCTGATCAGGGCTTTTCCATGTGTATAGTCGTCTGTTGTGGTGTTTAAACCACGTGTTTCCAATTATCATATCATTGATATTTGCCCATTCTATTAGCTTTTCCCCTCTTTCATTTCTTGTACCTAAACCATAATTCCCCACTACATCCTCCATTTTCCCCTTTCCTACTTTTGCATTAAAATCTCCAAGTATTATCTTTATTTCCTGTGATCCAATTTGAGCCATCGCCATTTCTATTTCGTCGTAAAAGTCTTGTATTTCTTCATCACAATTTGTTGGTGCATATACTTTTATAATATTTATATCTATAGGTTTGCCTTTGATTTTGACCAAAATAACTCTATCTGAAATACACCAGTATCCATTAAGTGACTTGGCTGTTTCTTCGTCAAGTAGTATTCCTACACCTTTTTCATGTGTATCACCTCCAGAATAAATTATTGTGTGGCTGTCAGCTATAATTTTGTCCGATCCCTTCCATCTCATCACGCTAACGCCTAGTATATTCATATTCATGCTATTGTAGCAGAATGTAGTAGTTAGGTGTGCAAAGCTACAGCACGCTTGAGCATCAGGATGGAATTAGGAGAAAGATGCTCAAGTCGTGACGTGGTTTGTTGTTAGGTCAGTCAGTAAACACTTAGGACTAGAAGACAGAGGCCGTCATCGTGTTTGTATTCTACTATGACTTTGTATCAGCCATAATGTTTAATAAAGCTGTTTTATATTAGTCCAAGACTCGTTAGTCCTCTATGCTTCACACTGTTACAGAGGACGAAATGGTGCCGCAGACCAGCATCTCGATTTTTGCCGTGGCCACAATGCGAAGTATGAAAACCGGCTTGCCATAGCGGACTGCTGTGAGATTGTTACCATCCTACTGAGCAAAAGAATATGAACAACCAACAAGTTTTCTCTGGGTCCTTCGAAACAAAAGTCTAAGGCCGGACCATTCTTTTTTGGAAGTCAAAAATTCAAAGTCAAGATTTTGAGATGGAACCACCTACAAATATAGTTGCCAGTGAAGGGAAGCTGTTCCACATTTTTGCCATGACGTTCCAGACACACGTTAAGATTGTCCAGGCTCAAGAACAAGAAACTTCAAAACAAATATAATCAAATAGAGACGTTGATCTGAGAGAGCAGTTATCTACTTTGCATCAAGATTGCCTGGAGCGAACTGAAAGCCGTTGAACCGTGACCTTGAGTGTCTGAAGAAACAAGTCAATTGCTCATTTGAAAAATAAGAAGAAATGAGAAGGCTTTCAACAGAAGCGATATCGTTAGGGAACTCTCGGAGGTGGGAGAGGCAAACTGGGTTGCCGACCTACTGAAGAGGGGACCCAAAGTTAAATCGCTTTATAGACCTATACCAGTTTCAAGACGTCGCTTTGATGTGCCCTGTTATCGGGTGAAAAGAAAACGGAAGGCTGGTAGGGGCCCAACCAGGGGCTGAAGGTACTGAAACTTGAGAAGAAGAAACTCACTGAAGTTGCGTGATCGTTTGGATGATCGTTTCAACTAATACAAACTCCTAGCGTTTGAGTTCTACCTGACAAGAAAATTTTCAGCGGACATAGAGGAATCCATCTTTCTTGGATCAGGAGCAGAGATAATGGTAATTTGTTAAACTTTAAATATCATTTTAGGTACCATTGACTGGTTGAACAATTCCTATTGCGTAAGTTAAATACGATCATATCTTTAAATTAGCTTGTTACAAATGTGAATTTGATTTTATTAGTATATACCGAAATATTTCAGCATGACAGAACAAGATTCATTGATCATATCTTTAAATTAGCTTGTTACAAATGTGAGTTTGATTTTATTAGTATATACCAAAATATTTCAGCATAGCAAAAGAAATAACAGGATATGGCAACAAGCAGACTCATCACAGCACAGTAGAGAAACAGGCATAATTGAGAATTATTTCAGCGGAGCTCAAGATGAGGTTTTTTTTCCAGGTACCAAGGAATATGCAGAAGAGAAGTAGGAATATTGTTTCAAGCTTGATAGAAATTACAAAGAAGTTAATATGAATTACCTACATGTAGAATTACAACGTATCAGTACATGGTTGGGAGAGTTAAAGGTAGCAGTTAATGAAGTAGAAAATTTTGTAGAAACGTTGCAGAACAGAACGACTAGACAAGACCCTTATAGATTTATGGTAGACTGTAATAGAGTAGGAAAGAATAACAGGAGACAGCCACTGCTTCATAAAGACAGAAGACAATATGGTTATGACGAACCAAGGCCTGATGTATATAGAGTAAAAGACGGTGAGAACAGACGTAATGGTGAAAGGTCGGACTGGTATAGCTGTTATAGATACAAGAATGGGTCTGAGAGAGACTTTTCCAATAAGTTATGGAAGTGGCCATCCTATAGCAAGACTGCTAGGAAAAAACGTGACGACTGGTTTGAACAAAGACGGAGACAATATTTGAGGTCAGGGTCAAAGAACAGAGAAGAAAATGTAAGTAAGAATTCAACAAATAAGCTGGTTGCGAATCTGACTCTTGGACAAGAAAAGAAGAAAATAGACCAAGAGACTCAGACACAGCTGAATGAAGTGGTAGAACGGAACACACAAACACAGGTTGATACAGTAAAGATAACAAAGGGAAGTCAAACCGAGTTAGTAGAGACTCAGTTAAAACCAACTCACTTGACTAAGAGAGACACGGTTGAAATTAAGAAAGATAAACAGACGAGAACCAAAGACGAAAAGAAACCAAAGAGGAAAAGTATTGAGGAAAGAAATATAAACAGTCTGATGGTCAATAAAGGTACAACTGAGATATCAAGTTCCTCAGGTATAGACATTAAATTAATCCCTAAATGGTGTAGGAATGTTAGGTGTGAGAGTTCAGGTTATGGAGAGAATATTTCAAGTAAAGATATGGGAGTTGTACAGAACCGGAGCATGAGGAATAAAAGTAAGAAGAAAGCCATACGTTCTAAAGCTGACTATGGGAATAGGATCGATGTGTCGGCAGTAAACTATTATGAGTCTGATGAAGGAACTATTATCAGTGTGTCATCTGAAGACGAGATGGGGAAATGTAAACGTTATGTAAGGTATACAGGAAACAGTGAGCAGACCGACGCAAATAAAGGAAATAGAAAGAAATCATTTAAGAAGAATAATAATAATAGACAGATAGCGGAAATTTACTCAACGACAGAAAGTGACTTAAGAAAAATAGAAGAATATATGACCTTAAGACCTGAGTACTTTAACAACAGGTTAACAACAGATAGTGAAGAGGACATAATTAAAGAAAGACGTACTAATGTATTAAGAGACAATGAAATATTTAGCTTGGATGCGCTCTATGGCTGTTGAAGGTCCTTGGGTGAGGAAGGACATGGCATTGTTTTGGATTATGAGAAGAATTACGGTCTGAGCAAATACATATGGGCTGTCTAAAATAGGCAGATGAATTTTTTTGCTGTAGCATCACATGGTACAGGGTAGACAATAGTGTTGTTGAGGATAGAGAGTCACGACAAATGATATTCTACGTGGATACGTAATACATGATATCTTGTGTTTGGTTGCGGTGTAGGGAGAGTAAACAAGGTAAAAATAATCCTTTGTCCGGAATGGATAGATACAGAGAGTTAATCACGTTGAGTGATGTAATACTGGTGTGATTAAAGTAGAGTAGATTCAGCACAGAATTAGTAGAGTGAGAAATAAACTAAGTATGAATGCTCGTACTAGAGTGGATGGTTCGACTCAGAGCTATGACGTGATGTCTGAAATAGTTTCGCTTCGTGGTTGAGAAGTAGGTATAGTATTGTTGACAGGTGAACCGAGAGTGTCTGATGAGGAGATATAGATTGAGGAGGAATTGAGTATCCTGTGTAAAATAGCCAGTGGAGCGCAAGAGTATTAAGAATAAAAGACTGTGAAAACTGATGTTTGAAGAATACGAGTTCTTGGTGAGGGAGATGACGTAATTACATGATGCTTGTGGAGAAAGAAGAGGTGATTAAATCTGAGAAAGTGGTTGTGTGGAGAAGTATAGAATGATAGTTACGAGGTTAGTGACTCGTTGGAGTGAGGTTTGTTCTGAGAGATCGTTGATAGTGCTGGTTAGTGTATAAAAGAGATATAGTTTGCGAGAGATAATATATAGATTCTGACCTTTGAAAACGAGTGAATGATAGAGAAAAGTAGAAATAAGACAAACATATGTGCGTCGAGAATGGATAGGCTGATGGCAAGTGATAAGTACAGCATGCATGTACGAGGCGTTTAGTCCGTGCGTGAGTATAAGTGTAGACAAACAGGTGTTCGTCGCGCCGAGTGAAGCAGGAGTGAGGTTTTGAAACGTCGTCAAGTGTCAATATGGGTGGAAGTGATCGACACGCTTAAGCTTAGTAGTTGTGGATATATGGTTGTCCAATTGTCCAGAGAGTTGAATAGCCTTATTACACCTGTTGTCAATATCATCTTCTGGTTTGCCATTTGATGATATTATACTTCCTAGGCACTTGAGACTCTTTACTTGTTTCGAGAAATGTTCGTTTAGCTGAATTGTTGTTGTTTGTTCTTCTTTGGTTATAGTCGTTGCCTCTGTTTTGCTTGTGCTAAATTGTTAAAGTAGGTGATTAGAAAGGTGTAATGTTTTTTGTTTGGAATGTGTGATCTTGGACGGAATTTATGGAAGTTGTATGACAGGCTGACAGAAGGAGAGTTAACATTCTGAATGACGTTTCATAAAATATGTTTAGTATTGTTGACAGGAACATGTCGAAGTATGAATGCCTGATACTGAGAAATGAGGAAAGTGAGGTCCGTTGTCAGTCATAAGTGGTGTGGGTTGCTGTTTCTGAAAGAATCCCGATAAATAGGAAGAGGAATGAAAGTTAGTGAGGTAAACTAGATTAGTTAAATAAATGTTGGAGAACGTGTTCCGAACGTGTGCAAGAACGCTAGGAGAGACTTGAGGATAGCTTAGAGTAGTCGTGGTGAGATGTTGGAATGTAATGATGCGTTAGTTAATTGCGTCGGGTAGACGAGAAACTTAAAAGTAGAATTAGTTATTGGTACAGTAGGTAGATGTATTGGTGAGAGGTCTATAGTAAATAGACAAAATGTTTGCTGGTCGTAGTAGGGTGGAGATACCGTAGTTAACGGTAATGATTAAGTAGTTGTAGTAATACTTGGAACAAATCCAAGGGAAACAATTGGTGTGCCGAGCCACAGGTTCTATTGGTAGATAGATGACTGGTAGATGACATTGGGATAGCCGTCACACTAATACTAGGTGAAGTGACTTGACCTGTAGTTTACAATGGTTGTTTAGAATTATATTCTAAATATTGTGATGTGTTAGGAGTTAATTTGGTAAAAGATAGAATATTGTGAGGGGAGAGAATCAATGATTGACTTCTAGAAAAAGTACGGTCATTTGTTGATTAATGATTTTTGGTGAGAGAACAGATATTGTTCTAAGTTCATTGGTTAGTATAAGAGACCAATGTTAAATGTATGGTATGTTATATTATTTTTGCTTGATTTGGTCCTGTAAAATGATTGTCACTATTTGATTTTAGAATAGGATTATTGTGTTTTTAGTCTTTTGCGTACAAACTACTGGTCCGTAAAAGAGACCAGTAGTGTGAGGTAACACTAGATATTTTCTTCTAATTTAATAGGATGCATAAAATATGTTTTTCCTTGAATGAGTTGATGTCTTTATTTAATATGAGGGGAAACATAAACATGTATAAAAAACTTGGGGGGGGGGGGGGGTATGATGTCCTGTTGTGATTTTATTTCGCTTCACTCATAATTAAGTGAATTGTCTTGTGTGTTAAATTACCTTGTTTATAAATATGTTAGAAATTTAGTTAAGTTAAGTTTAATTTACAAATAGTTATGGTTTTGTCTAGAATAAAGAAAATACATGGGGCTTTATTTAAGACCCTTCGTTCAGAAAAGAGTTAATAAACTACTGAGAACTAATAGAGAGACACATTCTCTTTGTGAATAATAAGTTCATGGGTATGTTCTGGTTGCTGTGATAATCAGCGTAGAAAGGTTGATATGGCTATGAAATGTTGGAAACATACGACGGGGTTACTACACAAGTAAAATGGTTATGGGAAATTTAAGCCAGCATGGATTGAATATATATGGATTGGACGCCATATTGGGGAATGAAAAGATTAATGTGAATAACGTATATAGCAGTGGGGTAAATGAGGGGAAAGTTTTGAACATGGTTTCCATGGGGTCAAAAGTGAACATGGAGCCACGAGATTGTAGAAGAAGTCAGTAACGTGCTGTGAAGGCAATTAGCAAAACATGAATTGAATCCATAGTTTGACTCCGAAGAATGATTAGATACTGTAGATAGCAGTACAATAGTAAAGGGGTGTAAGTGTGTGAAATGAACATTGTCACTGTGGAGACAAAATGCCATGGGGTTTTAGGGGTCCGTAATATATGGACTGAGAAAGAATATTGTTGCTGTTGATAACGGCATAAATTGAGGTTCAGGACATAAGTCGGTTGCTGAAGTTTTCGGCAAGATTTTGAGTGAGGTTAGTTATGTGAGATGATATGGGAAGAGGTCTTGAAGGATGGTGGACCTTTTTGATTTGTGTAGTGTCTGTATTATATCGACATTTGGGAGTGAATAATATTTCTGATGGTTGGTACTTGATGCTGTAGATAGCAGCGTAAATTGTTACCATAATAAGTGGTACTGTAGAAGATATAATTATTTTAGACTTTATTACATAAAGTCTCAAATGACATAGGGGGGTAAAGGAGTGTGGTTTAGGTGACTGTGGTTTTTTTTGGAAAGAGTTCTACTTCTTTGAATCTCCGGTGCGCACCGATTCCTTGTCTTTCTATCATGTGCGAGTGTTCTCAGGTTGATTGAAAGTAGAGAATTAGTAAGTAATGTTGGTGATGACAATAGGGAGTTGGTATCAGAAGAGTACAGTGTTTGAAATTTTAAGCGGGTTGCTTATGAAGAGGAGAAGAAGTATTTCAAAAAGGTAACCATATCTGTTATGATGTATTGTATAAAGTTGAGATTTAAATGTTATTAAGGATATGTAAATAATATGTGTTATATTTGAAGAACCAGGAACGAAGAAGTTCATAGTGGTTTACTATGTGGCAGGGGAAAGAGTTACGAATAGAATATTTACTTAAAATAGAGTTGGTTTGGGGCAGATTAGAGGAATTGTGGGAAGTAAGGAAAGAGAGGGTATAGAATAGAGGGATTAGGAGTAAAGACTTTTGAAGGGAAAAAGTCTTTTCAAAACATAGGAAGGTGTAGCAGAATGTAGTAGTTAGGTGTGCAAAGCTACAGCACGCTTGAGCATCAGGATGGAATGAGGAGAAAGATGCTCAAGTCGTGACGTGGCTTGTTGTTAGGTCAGTCAGTAAACACCTAGGACTAGAAGACAGAGGCCGTCATCATGTTTGTATTCTACTATGACTTTGTATCAGCAATAACGTTTAATAAAGCTGTTTTATATTAGTCCAAGACTCGTTAGTCCTCTATGATTCACACTGTTACACTATCCATTTCTCTTAGAACATTGTTCAAATTTCCTAGCTCATTTAATGTCCTAACATTCCATGTTCCTACTCTAAATTTATTTACTTTATTTATGATTTTGCCATCAGTAGCTGGATGACGGTCTGGTGTCACCTGTGGCTCATGACTGTCCCTACCGGACGAGGATGTCATAAGACAGCCATTAACGTCGTTCACTAACTCTGATATGTGTTTTGCCATGAAGTCTTGGGAAGATAATGTGGTGGTTTCCCCTTACCTTACCTTCCACATCCACATGGTGGTCTTTTACCTCTACCTTTAACAGCCATTTCCGACTGTAAGGACAAGTGAGTGCCCTGCTCTGCTCAGCTGCAGAGTTGCCCCACTTATTCCGGTGGATACTCGGTCCCCAGAGCTTTGTTAGCTACACCGTGGTGTGTTTCCATCCTCTACCACGGGGAGGTGCAGTTGGGATTTTCCCTTCATAAAGTTATGGTCTATGACCAAAACTCTCCAGTACTTTTTAGAGGATACAACATACAAATGTAAATACTGGCAGCTTGCTGTCTTGACAGATGATAGTTTGTTAAGGTTAAGTTATAAAAAAAAGTTAGTTGCATATCTTTACAGGATGTTTGCAGTCCACATCAGCATTTTTTGCTGTTGTTGATGTCTTGGGAAATTTTCATTCAGTAGTTTGCCAGGAAAGGGTACAGTAAATGTTGTGTATATACTGCAAACAGTTATTGAACGTGCTATAGAAGTAAACAAGGATATACATCTTTGCTTTATTGGCTACACAAAAGCTTTTGATAGAGTTAGACTTGTCAACATGGTGGATATGCTTGCAGATCTACAAATTGATGGAAAAGACATTAGACTTATAAAAACATATATTGGAAACAACAAGCTGCCATAAGGATTGATAAATTAGTGGGGCAATATCAGCCTATTAAGAGAGGTGTTAGGCAGAGATGTGTAATGTCTCCAGATTGTTTTCCCTGTATAGTGAAAATATTTTCAGAAATGTAAAAGATATAAATGGAATCAGCATTGGAGGACGAAACATCAGTAACATTAGATATGCAGATGATACAGTATTGATGAGCGGCTGGCCGTGTGGCTAGAACGCCGGACTCTCATTCGGGAGACCCGGGTTCGATCCCTCAGTTAGGTGTGGGATTTTTTTCTGTCGGGGGCAAAAAGAAAATCCTAACCTGCACAGTTCGCGGCGACTGCACTAGCCAGGTGGCCTTAATTCCTCAGGCTCAAAGACCCCTCTGCCATACAAGGCAAGGTACTATGTTGGCAGTAAATGACAGTGACAGTTTATGACAGTATTGATTGCAGTCAATGGGCAGGATCCGCAACAATTAGTAGATGTGGTTGTTGTACACTGTGAGCAGCTGGGGTTAGAATTAAACTGTAAAAAGACACAGGTTATGGTCGTCACTAGGAAGAACGAAGTACCACAATGTAATATACAAGTAAATGGGAATATTCTTAAAAAGTGAATCGATACAATTATCTCGGAACAGTCATAACATCTGATGGGAGATGCCTGAAGAGATTAGAACAAGAATCGCCATGGCGAAAGTAGCCTTTAGCAAGATGAAAAACATTCTGACCAATAAAATGATGTCAATTGAAACGAGAGTGTTGAGGGGATATATAGAGCCTGTTATTTTGTATGGATGTTAAACTTGGACAATGTGCAGTCAAGCTGAAAAACATCTGATGGCTGCAGAAATGTGGTTTCTGAGGAAAATGCAAAGAATACCATGGACAGATAGAAAAACCAATGACCAAGTACTACAGGAGACAAATGAAACTCGCAAATTGATTAGAGAAATTAGACGTAGACAGTCAAAATTTTTTGGACATGTAATGAGAAGTAATGGATTGGAGAACTTAGTGACAACTGACAAGAGCGAAGGGAACAGACCGAGAGGAAGACCGAGAGGAAAATACCTGGATGGCTTGGCCACATGGCATGGACGAGACAAGAACACTGAGCTGATCCACGACTCTGGTGATCGAGTGAAATGGCGAGTCATGACCGCCCACAGTTTCCGGCATGGCACATGATTGATTGAGTTTACCATTGCTTTCTAATGTCCCGCACCCATACCTTTTCGTAAAAAAAAAAACAGCACAACGCTGTCTGCTGTCAAATAGCGCACAGTTGTGCTTTGAAAGCAGGTATACGGGATCACGAACCGTATCAGCAGCAACTTCGCCACGGAGACCAGTAAAAGTTTGTTACGTGGTGCTTGCAAAAATAACACAATAACTGCAATCCATGGCGGTAGCGAATGTGACTGATCAGACCAATTCTCGTATCCCTAGTCAGTGCATCTATATGAATACTGCCATGCTATTGTTGATGGTTGTTTGAATAATGGCTCGTTGCAATCAGGCACACTTTTCTGTCTGGTAGATTACAGCTATAGAATGACTTCACAAAACACTTTCGTTTCAGCACACCGAATAGTCTTTATTGGTAGCACATGGTGATTCAGCTCCCGCACCGACCGGGATTGCCCCCCACGCATTGTTGACGCTTCCAGAATCTAAGCATTGAGCACAACCCACTGCTGGCAACGCTGATCGTATTCCAGTACGAACCTAAGGCCTGTCCACGTCATTATCGTTTACATGCCAGGCAGTCTGTCACCGGAGTCCCTACTTTCGTGTGACCCCTGGCGTCATGGTCTTATCTGTCTCCTCACGCTGTAAGCGATCTTATTCAACAAGTAAATGGAAAACTGTTACAACTTATGTCAGCTTCCTGTACGAATACACAACAATGAACACAAACTCTGCTGGAATTCCGTGAACACGGGTTATCAGTGTCTAGGATTCACTTCGCAACATTTTAGGCGGCTGTATAATCTGACTTACTTTCTGTCACATTCATTCATTCAGTAGCATGTCCTTTGCAGAACCTCGCTCCCATAACAACCTTCCGGAAAACCTCTCGATCACAAGCAAGATGTCCAGCGTCTGATACACTCATCTGGAGATCATCCGCCACATCCTGCACCCATCTTCTCTTTGGCCTTCCTCTTCCCAGGCATATACCTTTCCATTATTGTTCTCTCCAAACTTTCGTGACGTTTCAAGTGACCAAAATACTTCAATTTTCTTTGTTTTATCGTCTTTAATAGCCAACCCTCCTCAATATTCAACTCTTGAAGTATGGATGCATTTGTTCTTTTCTTTACCCAAGATATTCTTAGAACCCGTCTATAACATTTATATTCAAAGGCGTTTATGTGCTGTTCAGCTTGTTTAGTAAGTGACCATGTCTCACAGGCGTATGTTGCTATGGGAAAGATGCATGCTCTTAAACATCTAATTTTTGTAGTTCTGTCTGTCCCACTCCATAATTTATTCATCTGTTTTAGTCTTTGAAGAGCAATGGATAGTCGCCGTTTAATTTCTTTCATTGTGTCACCGTTATTGGTAATCAATGACCCAAGATATTCAAAATTTTCCACCACCTCCAATTCCCCCCCCCCCCCCCCCATTAATGTATATTTCTTTCTCCATAGTAGTTTTATCTGTATGCATTATCTTTGTTTATGCTATGTTAAGATATAAGTTGTGATTTTCACTATTCAATTGGGTTGAGGCTATAACGTTTTATATGCCATTCTGTGTTGTGGATAGTAATACTGTATTATCAGCATATCGAATCTCTGGTATGTCATGACCGCCGATATCTAGGGTATCATATAGTTCCCTGTTTATATCATCTCTTACATTTCTCATTATATTTTCGGCGTACAGGTTAAACAAATAGGGTGACAGCACGCAGCCCTGACGGACTCCTTGCTTGATGTCAAACCAATCTGATGTCTCGCCATCTATTCTAACTGCTGCTTGTTAGTCTAGATAGAGCATTTTTATGAATTGTACTACATGTGATGGAAAGCCCATATTCCTCATGATTTCCCAAAGTCTCTGATGTAGTACACAGTCAAATGCCTTTGAATAATCCACAAAACATGAGAATAGGTTTACATTAAATTCTCTGCACTTCTCTATTATTAAACGCATGTTGAATATGTGATCTTTTGTTCCTCCTCCTCGTCTAAATCCAGCTTGAACCACGTTAATCTCTTCTTCCATTTTCTTACGAAGTCTTCGCATTATGACTTTTAGTAGAATTTTACTTGCATGACTGATCAGGGCAACAGTTCTATAGTTGGTGCATAATTTCAGGTTGCCCTTTTTTGGTATTGGAATGAAGATAGTTCTCTTCCAATCTTTTGGCCATATACCATATTTCCAAATTTTTGTACATAATGCATGATATATGTGTATGCTTTCTTCTCCTCCCGCTTTAATTAGTTCAGCTGGTATCTCATCACATCCAGGTGATTTACCATTCTCCAGGTTCTTTATAGCCCAAGCAATTTCATCTAATGAGGGTTCAGGTTCTGTCTCTGCTGTCATTGGCTCATGTATCTCATTCATATCCTCACTGTCACTCATATCATACATTCCACTGCAGTACTCCTGCCATCTTTCTAGAATTTGTCTAGATTCTGTTAAGGTATTTCTCATCTTGTCACAGATAACATTCAATTGAGGTTGAACATTTCTTGTCAATAACTTCATTTCTTTGAACATTTCATAATCTCTTCCAGTCTTATGATATTGACTTTCTGTCACACTGGAAACAAATTAAGGGTACTTCAATTTTAATTCACCACAAACAACCGGAAACAAAGAAGAATCCCTTCGAGCCTCATTCTTGTTGCGGTGAATTAAAATTGAAGTACCACTTTCTGTTCTTACTTGGCTGTTGAACGAGGGGAAGCAGCGCGTATGGGAATGTCCTGAGTGCAGTGATGTCGGTTCTTATGGGAATGTCCTGAGTGCAGTGATGTCGGTTCTTAACTCAACTAAACTACAAACAAAATATAAGAATCGTATTCCACACATTACGTATAATAAGCTGATTCGGAAAAGAAAATAAAGTCCAACAACTGCGTCATTACTTCTGGTATTTAAAATAAGTGTGCAATATATATCTCTTTTAATACAAGCTTAGCACTAATGCTGAGAAAAAGCGTGCATTACTAAAGTAGCGGGATTCGGAAATCACATGTCCCCCTTATCTTCTGGGTAGTGAGACCGAATGTCTAACCTTCTCAGATAGGGTTGAGAATGATGGTAAAAACGGCAGCTGAAAATCACAAAGGGTAGATCATCAGACCATAGGCCTGGCATCATTGTTAGGAAAAAATGCACCCCAAGATTGTTATCCCCCTTAGTCTTTCTACCAATCCACGCCCGTCCTATCTTTTGTTATCTCTTGCAGCGCCATCAAATTCCTCCCAATAACAAGAGATTGTCTAGTTATATTCTCCTCGGGTTGTCTCAGTGTGTGTCCTACGTAAGGCCAACGTCTTTTTCCTCACCTCTTAATGTATTGGAGGTTAAATTCAACTATGCCCTCTGTCCCCCTCACAATCTAACTGACATCTCGAATGTAACGTGTGACGAGTACACACGTCATCACTATCTCTTAAGTAACAGACAGAACCTTCACATGGCTAGTTTTAGAATAGTAAAAATAAGCTCATTAACTAACAAACACACAATCTCAATATTTTAGGTGTGCTAAGTTGGGATCATTACTGATTTGGCTTTAAGCCAATTTCAACCCCTTTGTCATGATCCAAAATATGCTTACAAGGGATTAACAGAAGGATTGACAGTGATGAACTTTAGTGACAAGGGACGGAGAGGGGTAATATACCAGTTACGGGAAATAATAACTAGAAGACAGTTCACGGTAGCGTTAACACGAACAGGTAGGCAATGACACGGCCAGTTTACGCAGTCACGTGACGGGTCAGTTCACACAGTCATGTGACAGGACAGAATGTCAGCCACGAATAGATTTTTAGAACCATTCGCCGGGAAAAGCTGATGAGATAACATCGAAGAAGTTACCTGAGTAAAATCAGCAATTATATCTCAATAGTTTGTATGAAACAGGACTTAATTTGGTACTTCAATTTTAATTGCGGTTGTTTGCGGTGAATTAAAATTGAAGTACCCAGAAAGTTGATAAGCCAGGCTGGACAAATTATGCGAATGATCTGGGAAAGACTTTTGTGGAATGATACAGCACACAATGAGACAACAATGTGCAGACTGAAGCAACATGACATACTGGCTGGAACTGGTGATACATGTTGATTACAGGGACGTGTTGGGTGTGTATCCAACCCGAGTGTGACAGGGGCAGTAACTCCCACACACATCGATATCTGTCCAGGGAGACGAAGCACTTATGGTTGTGTCCTGTGTGTACTAACGTAACTTCTTTGATTAAGTTTAGTTTAGTTTAGTCGATGGATCAACATCACGGCACACGGGTGCAACCCATGAGTGCTCCGTTCTCCTCCAAACTCAAACCTGAGTCTGGAGAAACTCAGCTCAGTGCACGAACTCTGTAGCACTGGCGAGGATCCTGAAATACTTTGGGTAGATTTTTAACTCAAATTTTGCCCGGGCAGCGCCGTAAGGCTTCTCTTTTCGATTTCAAACTGCCAAGGGATTTTTTCGTGCGCAACAATACACACGGGCATCCGATCTCACTACCCACAGACCAGGGGAATTTTTTTATTACTAGAAGTCCACGTGAAAAAAATCCCGGTCCTCACCGGGGCTTGAAACCGGGACCTCCAGCACTCGATGCGGACACCATACCTCGAGACCACGCACCCCCCCCCCCCTCTTTGCGTGCAACTGAACAACTGATTAAGTTAAAAAAAAGGTTAGTTGCATATACTTGATAGTACGTAGCAGTCAGCCCCGGCATTTTTTGTCTGTGATTGTTTGGCAAGTTTACGTCCAGTAGTTTGCCATTGCTTTCTGAACGACCGAAACTCATACATTTTGTGGGGGAAACCAACGCAAGGCGGTCTGCTGCCACATCGCCCGCAGCTGTGATTCAAACGCATACGTCCATACTCTCATCTTGTTCCTCTTGTACCTAGCGGTATCGATGTGATGCATAAACAGCAGGAGAGTGCCTGCTTATGGGCTTCATATACCTAGATTTCCATGAACTCTGTTATTACCTCTGTGCATTGTTTACATAGTCGGCCTCATCTTCTGGTTCAGTGTGGTCTGTACATCATTGCTTGTTGTGGTATACTGTTAGTTGGTAGCATAGTTATATGGCCAAACCATTTAACTTAATAATTAAATACACGCGTATTGTATGGAGCTCATAGAAGTAGGGGTAATAATTAGACATTAGTGGACGGACTAGACAACATAAACATTGAAAGATGTAGATAACGACCGGAATTCGAACATGTCTCCTCCAAATGAAAGCGCCTAGCTTCTATAACAAATGTAATTCAACTCATGAGGAACTAGAGACAACTATAGCTTTCAATTCGTATGTTGTCAAGTGCGCCCTCTAGTCTCTAATTCTTACACCCACTTCTTTGAGCGCCAAGCAACGTGCAGTTTATTTATTTATGAACTGTCTTAGTGGCCTAAAAGGGTTGCCCAATTTACACTTACACTGGTGTGTTTTAAAAAAAATCTAGCTTTGCTATTACCCCCATTTAGTCCTGATTTCATCATTGCATCTATTCTCGATCTCGTCTTCTGATTTGTGTTTGTGTGATGTATATGAATGTGTGTGTGTGTGTGTGTGTGTGTGTGTGTGTGTGTGTGTGTGTGTGTGTGTGATGTTTGTGAACGTGTGTGTGAGGAGTCTCCTGGAAAATGCACGCGTGAACCAAAAAGGCAAGCCAGTCAATCCAGCAACAGCCGGCCGCTATCGTTCGCAACATGCAGTTCACGCTGCAAACAACCGCAAACATATGTAAAAGCATTTCAAGCGAATCTCACAGCTCACCGTGTCGTGCCACGCACTCACTCAGTAGCAGGACGACGGAACCTTTTATGTAGTTCTGTGCCGAAGTCATATTGCAAAAGTCACTCAACCTGCCAGCCTAAGTACACTATATTTCTATATACAGCAATCACTGAAAATAAAATTATTTTGGTCTTTATTAACAAGTAGATAATCAAATACTTTAATATAAATAGGAACAAATACAAATTATATGTTTTGCAAAATTTAATTTGGAACTAAAATTTTGACATCTCGTCCTTGACTTGAGGACTTGATTTAAAATTACCACAAAAGTTGCAGTGGGTTCGTCTGATGACGAGGGACACTGGTAATAAGGAAAGTTAATCCACCCGCAAAATAAGTCCAGTGCACTCCTCAGTAGTAGCACATATATGGACTACGTATGAGTTGAAAGTGGATCGAGCGAGCGAGAAAACGACCACTTGTTCAATAAACTAAAGATAATGTTACTTAATTGTGTTTTCGTTCGCTCCCTTTGAACTGAAGTGTAGTCCATACACGTGCTACTACTTCTAGTAGCATTGGACTCATTTTTGCATGTGAATTAGCTTTTCCTATTACCAGTGTCCCTCGCCATCAGGCGATCCTACTCTGACTTCTGAGTTACTTGTAGTTACATCTCAAGTCAAGGACGAGAAGCCATCACTCTAGTACAACTGACCGGTGTAGGGACTGAACCCTATATGTCGGCATCAGCGCACCGGATGTTTAAGAACGAGCGCACTTATCCACACTACCATGATGACCCCATACTGAATTCAAAAAATGACATCACTGCATCTCAGGTAGTTTTCTGTAACCGAATGCACTGCAGGGATTTATAAATAGCCGCAAATACAACAGCACAGAATGTCATTATGCCACAGAACTGACTTCCCGGGAAAATAATACAACCAATGAAAGTGGGCTATTTTAGAACCGTGTGCAGATATGCTTTTTTTTTTAACAGAATAGACGTCGCTGACGTAATGTGAACATGGGTCTGCAGTCTAAAAATAAACAGTACCGGGGAACTTTACAGACTGTATCACCATGACATGAAATACTAGCAGTCAATACGTTTGACCCCAAAACTTGGTGTCATAGTTGCTAGCATGATGTTTATTCAGTGGTGACATAGTGGTAAACGCGATTGTAGGTCACGACACTGATCCTGGTTCAATCCCCAGAAGTGACAGGATTATTGGCTTCCACAGTACGGCGCTAGAGTCGACTCATATATTAAAGATGAGTACCAGTTAATTTTCAGATTACTGTTAATCCACTACGTTAGCAGAATTAGTTTGTGACAATAACGGTGAACAACATGTAACTATAGACTGGAGTAGTTTTGGCGGCTGAGACGATACATCTCTGTAGGATGTTAATGTCATAGTAAGTTAATTGTGTGTAGTTATCCATCCATCCCTCATGTGCCATGCCGGTAAGCGTGGGCTTTCATGATTCGCCATTTCATTCGATTACCAGAGTCGTGGATAAGTTCAGTGTTCTTCTCACTACTATGCCACGTCGTCAAGCCATCCAAGTATTTACTTCTCTGTCTTCCCATTGTTCTCCCCCCTCTATCTTCCAGTTGCCACCAAGTCTCTTTATTTCTTCTCATAACATGTCCAAAAATATTGACTGTCTACGTCTAATTTCCCTAATCAGTTTACGATTTTCCTTTGTTTCTTGTAGGACGTGGTCGTTGGTTTTTCTGTCTGCCCATGATATTCTTTGCATTCTTCTCAGAAATCACATTTCTACAGCCATCACATGTTTTTCAGCTTGACTTCTCATTGTCCACGCTTCACATGCATACAAAATTGCAGGCTCTGTATAGCACCTCAACACTCTTTTTCTCGTAGCAAACCAGAAATTTAAGCATAAGCGCATTAATTTCCCCACAACCTCACAGGCATTTACCCTTGCAAAAACATGAAATAAACAACTCAAGATTGTTAAAATGGAACCGTGGAATTTATTTCCAGCTCTTAGCAATGACAGTTAACACAGCAACTAATACAGATGAGTAAATGTCTTAGCTGACTAACATCTACACAAAGCTGGCCAATGAAGCCAAACAAACAAACAAACAAACAAACATACAAACACAGCAAAACACCAAAGCAGTCTACCAAAACGGAAAAAACAAAACACTTAAGTAATATCCTTACAAGCAGTTCAATATGTGTATAGAAATCACAAATATGTTATAAAAGTACAATTCATAGACGCCCTCACAGTCTGTAGTGTGTGTAAAGAATGACTGTCGTATTAGTTACTTGTTCTTCTTTACCATTTTAGTGTCGTCCCTGGAGTGAAGAGAATCAACACCGACATTTGTTTTAATTCAATATCTCTATTCTGGAGATATCCAGCAGACTCCGTCCACACTCTCCTTCAATCTGTAGACACCTTCCTCTCACTCTTATTCACCCCTGGATCATGCCCCCTCTCATTCTTCCCCAACATAACATACTTGACAACTCTCGCTTCAACAAATAAAAACAAGAAATTTATTAAAGCAAAGAGTATATGTAGGAGACGTGTATGTGTGTATAAGGTGTAGAATGCGTGACGTGTATTCTAAATCGTCTATAGACTCAGATCAGTGTTCAAGAGGATATTCATTCTCATCCCTGTGCTGAAGACACACCAGCACCATGTATCCCATACAAGTAGCCTCACCCAGGTGATGCTCCACCGGTCACGTGAAGACTTCCTCCGTTGTCTCTGGAACCACCAGGATGCTTGGACACCCCTGACAAACACTGTCTAATTAGAGTCTGATTCACACTATGAACTTCCTCGGTTATTTAACGGATTGTTAATCAGGAAATTCTAATCCTATTGTCACTGTTAGTGGAGAAATCTTAATGGATCTAGAGTAACTGGTTCTAAAGATTCCTCATATTAACACCACAATCTAACTGTTCTGGGTATCAGTATAAATTATGCAATGTTCTGACTGTTTATTGATACATCTATCACTTGGCTAAACCTCAATCTCGTCAACATGTCCTGCTCAGCAGAAGCCAGGTTCCCGCAAACCAACTTGGGTATAAGCCCTATGTAGCGGCCTCTCAGCAACCTCTGTCTTCAGATGCTGAGCCCTCCTTGTATAAAACTTTGAACCTGCTTCTTCGTAGTAAATCATCGCACACTCAAGTGGAACACTCAAGGGGAACTGTACATGGAACCTGTAGAGCAGATAACATCATGGTGAGGGCAACTCAGTCCTGGCCAGAATTAGGCAAGTGTAGGCCAATAACAGCACTCAGATCTATAACAGAGATCCGATCTCTTTCATACGGCCAAATAACTACATCATATGATCTGAGACATGGCAACACCAGGAAAGACTAAAGGAACGGGTAGAAACCCAGCAGATGCCCTACTGGAAGATCCTACCATTACACATTCCCCTCCTCCCTCTCAACCATCCTTAATATCTATAATTATTATTCCACTACATTGTCCTCAACTTCCTGAGTAAAATGATATATAACACAAGCTACTTGAAGCCACACAATAGAATACTAGTGCCGACGCTCCTATGATACTTTCTAGCACCGCACTTATAGAACATTCTATCACTAATCATAATACATTATATCACCACACAGTACTGTACACTATTCCTAATCATACTCTTAAGTTAGATATAATTAATTGCCTACCATATGTCTATTCCTGTTGTTACTCGAGAAACTAGGCAATCCGATTGGATCTATGTCCACGGATAACTATCACGGCTAAGACAGGCTAGTCCCTCTAATATAACACAACTCGGAATTATCCCCAATCCTAACACTTCAGAATGTTTTCCTCGACTCCATCCACCTGTTTACTGCACTGGGTTTTATATGGGTGCTTGAGTGAGTCACCAGAAAGTCCAGACGCCAATCAGTCCAGAATCTGGCTTTGTCCTCCTGTTTCCAGACTAACCAGAGTCAATTAGCTGTCAAGTTTCCTTTTCATCTGGGGAGTTCTTTGTCTCATCCAACAAATATCCGGGTTGTCTGTGAGCCAGAGACCTTTCTCCCATTACAGAATCCTTCTGACCTCTAGCAGGCATTCTGTCTATCACTTTCAACGGCCAACTTCCGTTTTGTAGACAAATGTCGCCAGTACACACCTCTCGAACAACATCCTGTCATCAAACTGTCGACTGTGTGTAGACAACTCGACGTGACTCCCTTTGATCTCATACACACTGTCGACCAGGTGCAGAGAATCTGTACCGACGAATTTTCCTCAGTTTGTTCACCATAACAGAGTCAATTGTGTTAGCAAAATAATGTCGGGCCTGGTTGTCATCGATCGACTGACAAGTTAATTTATCCTGTGACATAGGCCCCCTCCTAAGAGAGTAGTCCGCAACAACTCTTTCGTCTTGGAGGTTCGATCCAGATGACCTATTCCTCTTCTTCAGGAGCTGGATGTCTAGACAGGAAATCAGCTCCAACATTTTCCTTCCCAGGTATATACTCCACTGTAAAGTGGTATGGCTGAAGTAGCAACGACCACCGCATCAAACGGGCGTTGAACTTCTGAGAAGTGACCAGGAACATCAAGGGTTGATGATCCGATTGAACTCGAAACTGAACTCCATAAAATAAGGCTGGAATTTTTGTACGGCCCATACGAGAGCCAAACACTCTCTCTCAACGGTCGAATAATTCCTCTCAGCCGGGAGAAGTTTCTTGCTTGCGAATGCCACTGGTTTCAAAACTGAAGCATCGTCTTTTCCTTCCTGTAACAAAGCTGCCCCAATCCCAATCCCACTTGCATCCGTTCTCAACACAAATGATTTGGAAAGGTCCGGGAGCTGTAACACAGGTTTGCTGACCAAGGCCTCCTTCAACTGACTGTAGGCAGTCTCACATTCTGGTGTCCAAACTATTTGGTCTGGGAATCCCTTTTTCAATGTTTCTGTTAATGGAGCTCCCAGTTCAGTGAAATGTGGGATAAATTTGTGGTAGAACCCACACAACGATAGAAAAGATCGCACACCCTTCTTCGTTTTTGGCCTTGGAGCACTTCTGATTTTCTCTAGGTTCTTTTCCTCTGTGACAATATGTCCTGGAGTGATGGTGTGACCTAGAAATTCCAGAGTCTGGTAACCGATCATGCACTTGGTTGGGCGAGCTGTAAGCCCCGCTTCCTTGAGCCTATTGAAAACACTTTCCAAAGATTGTAAATGGTCATCCAAACTGTCACTGGAAATCAGAATATCATCCATGAATGAGATGATGGACGGATCCTTTAAAGGATCTAGTAAAGTCCTCATCATGCGAGTAAACACACTAGGTGCATTGCTGAGTCCAAAGGGCGAGCTGTAAGCCCCGCTTCCTTGAGCCTATTGAAAACACTTTCCAAAGATTGTAAATGGTCATCCAAACTGTCACTGGAAATCAGAATATCATCCATGAATGAGATGATGGACGGATCCTTTAAAGGATCTAGTAAAGTCCTCATCATGCGAGTAAACACACTAGGTGCATTGCTGAGTCCAAAGGGCATGACCTTGAATTCATAATGTCCACTGGGGGTACTGAAGGCCAGTAGGGGTCGAACCTCTGGTGTGACCGGAATCTGATAATACCGCGACTCAGATCCACCTTTGAGAAAATACCTTGCCTTATGGAGCCTCGCGAATAACTGAGTTGGATTCGGCAATGGTTCCACCTGAAATTGTGTATGACTGTTCAGAAGTCGGTAGTCTATACACAACCGGTGTTCTCCACTTGGTTTTCGTAACAAAACTACCCCCGCATTGTATGGGGATGTGGATGGTGCAATCACGTCATCCTCCAACAGTTTCTGTATTTCGTCCTCCAGGGCCTTTTCTTTAGAGAATGGCACTGGGTAAACCTTTTGGCGAACAGGCTCTTGAGTGGTCAAAGTCATCTCGAACTCCACCAACCTCGTTCGTCCTGGTTTATCAGTCAGGATCTCCTTATGAGACTCGAGAACCTGGGTTATCTTTTCCCTCTCCTTGGAAGTCAGATCAGGGTTCACCTGTACATCCTTGTAGGTTTCCTGGTGTACCAGGGGATATTCCCTTCCCTCGTTGGTTCTCACTTCTGTCTCCACTGCAACTGCCATTGCCATGAGATGAGCTGCTTTTTCTCCTGGTCTCTCTTCGTATTTCCGCAAGAGATTGATATGGAAAATCTTCGACTTTCCCCGGATCCGGATCTGATAGTTCGTTCTGGATATCACCCTTTCCACGGGAAATGGTCCTTGCCAACCTATCTCCAGTTTGTTGTTTCCCGTTGGGAGTAGCAACAAGACTTTATCTCCCACCTCTAGAGATCTGTTTTAGACCTACGGTTGTAGTAAGCCGCATGTCTTTTTCTGGCTTTTTTCAAGTTTTGATTAGCCAGAGTCCATCCCTTGTGAAGTTTTTCTTTCAGTTCCTCCACATATTTGTAAGAAGAGATCACTTCTTCTGATGTCCCCTCTTCAGTCCAACTCCTCAACATGGCTTCCAACGGTCCTTTGATTGGACGACCAAACAGCAACGTAGCGGGTGGTAGTCCTGTTGAGCCATGAGGAACTTCCCGATAGGCAAAGAGGGCTGCTGGGATATATTCATCCCACCTATCAGGTTTTTCCTGCGCTAGTTTCCTGAGCATTGTCATCAACGTGCCGTTGAAACGCTCTACTTGTCCATTGGCTTGAGGGTGGTAAGGGCTGGTATGGATATGGTTAGAGTGGAATACCCTAAATACCTCCTCCATAAGATTTCCACAAAACTGGGACCCATTGTCCGTCAGTATTTGATCAGGAAAGCCTAATCTTGTAAAGGCCTCCATCAGTGCGTCCGCCACTCTTTTCGAGTCAATTGTGGTCAACGGTATGGCTTCACCCCACATTGTACAGCAATCCACCATGGTGAGGATGTACATGTTCCTCTTACTAGTCCTAGGAAGTGGACCCATAATATCGATGGCTACCCTCTCGAAAGGGGAGTTCATGATGGGCATCTCACCCAACACCACCGGTGCTGTCCAGTGTTTCGGTGCCACCCTCTGGCACGCAGGGCATGACTTCACATACCGACGCACATCACCTGTCATTCCCGGCCAATAGTAGTGGCAGGAAATTCGCTGCATGGTGGCTGTAACAAACTATGTGGAGGGTCCCAAATAACTATGTATCAATATTTCAAAATTATTCTCTTTAGCCCTGGCTGTGATAGGTCTTTGCTTGCCAACCCTCCTCCGTTCCCTGGACTCACTGTCACTCTATCTTTCGACCTCGGGACCTATTTCCTGCAGTGTTCTTCTGGCTGATCCATATATATAACACAGTGATCGTTGGAATAAACTAAAACGTGATGTATTAGATTAATAAAGAACAGCACAGGAAAACATCAAGGCAGTTAATACAGATCGTTCTAAACAGACACAACACGGATAAAGTTCAGACACAGAGCCTCATGGCTTTCCCTCATAGACCGAAGAGTACTACAAAGTCCCTTCAGTCGACATCTGCCTCACCGATTTGGTCCGCAGGTAATTTCCTCCGTCCCGATAGGGTGTACCAAGAACAGGCGCCTGTAGAACCAGTCCTACTAGTTCCAGTGGTTTACTCTGCACAATGAGTCTTGTGTTCGCTGTAGCCCAATGGTACAGGAATACATATCTTGTCACAATGGGACCAGTTCTTGAAGGGTAAAATGTGTATGGGTGTTTCAATGTCACTGACCAGGCTGGGTAAGATTTCACATAATGGGAATGGTTCGTGAATGTGGAATGGGTATGGGTTTTTCAATGTCACTGATACAGATGAGTAGGACCGAGAATGAGCTGTAGGTCCATTCAGGAACATAGGTTCAATCACTCCACTATTGACGATGAGATTTGTACAGAGCGGTCCAAAAAATT
>JACEFZ010027244.1:0-21478 GCA_014155875.1 Cepaea nemoralis | reverse complement strand
AATACAGCCGGCAATGAGGAGTGCTGTTACCATGACGCTCCCAAATTTGCCAAGGTGGAGTTTAAAATCCAGGTACGTCACGGGCATTATTCCAGCGGCTGTATTATTGACTCCTTATTTCCCATGATCATTGGCACGAAATATGTCTTTTTGGGGATCCCCAAAACAGCCAGCCCACCAGGGAACAGAAACCAGTGGATCTCAGGGGAAGGAAAAAGAGGCAGAGACACTATGTGACAACTCAGTGATAGGGGAATTGCATACTGCCCAGAGGAAGGAACTACGTTGCATCCTTGCTACAGGAAGCTGCAAAGAAGTGCTGAGCCACCAGAACGGGGACAGTACTTTCTGAAGTTCGACTACTCTATCGGAGAGCTGGGAGGGGAGATAACCTGCACGAGCAATGGGTGGTTCCAGAGACCCACCGTCCTCACATTCTTCAGAGGTGGACACATCCATAGCCGAGAATCGACATATGGGCGTCAGAGAGACTCTTGCAGCAAATTTCCGGCCATTATTGCTGGCCAGGAATGACCGGTGATGTACGCCGGTGGGTTAAGTCTTGTTCAGAGTGCCAGAAAGCACCACTCAACAAGCGGACTAAGAGGAAAATAGCTCTTAAGGTGGAAGACAAAGTGGAAGTGTGGGGTTCCCAGCAGAGACCAATATACTCCAAGTAGGATGGAAAGGACCTTATCCTGTGGAAAGGGTTGTGTCCAAGAAATACCTATGGAATCCGGATCGGGGAGAGAAATGAAAACTCTCCCTAGGCATCTCATTCGGAAATATGAGGAGAGATCCGAGAGTAAAGCTTCGCACTTATGGTGATGGCAAGCCATTGGGAACAAAGGGTTACCAGTCCAGACGAAGACCTGAGATCGCCAGTACAACATAGGAGGGGCTATGGGACAGTACGTGATAGTCAGATTTACCCAACGAAAGGAGGAGGGAAATCACACGTCAGGGAAAGGACAAGAGGGAAACTTTCACTAGTAACCAAGTTCAGAAGTGGTGAGGTAACGTCAAGAAAGGCGAGGATAATACCAAGGACTCCAACAGAAGATTGGCTCTGACAGATCCAATATCGTCCCAGATGGTCCTGGAAGCAAAAGTCCAGGAGGTTTGGGAAAGACGACTCGGTCCAGCGAGGACGAGGGGGGACATCCCCAGAGGCAAAGCCGGGGGAAACCAAGAGGACATGGAGGCAGTGTTACAATCAGGATGGGACAATCTGTCTGTATTGTGAGCCGTCGCTTAAGCAAGTCGAAAGGAGGTCGACCGGACGTACAGGAGCGAGGAGCCAACACTAATTTCAGTCATGAGTAGTATGGTAGGGTGTCTATGAGGTCGCCTACTGGATGAGGTGCTGATCCATGTGAGGATACAATCATATCATCAACACGTGATGTTCATAGCTACTTCAGAGAAGCTCAACGCACGGTGGATGTGATGGACGTTGTTGCTGCAACAGGACTTCACAGTGGAATACATCCCTGGTAAAGAGAATGTAGGAGCGGATTTCTTATCTAGACATCCAACCCCAGAGGAAGAGGAATAAGTTGGAGGATCATAGGAATCAAAACTACAGTGATGAAGAGTCGACGCGGTCAACTCTCTTAAGAGGGGGCCTATGTCACGGAAAAACCTGCAGTTTAGTGATTCCTTGATAACTTACATATCAAAATACAATGAAGGAGGAGGGTTAACAATTGTGTACTTCATTCTGAGAGGAGGAAAAAATTAAAGATCATTGACCGACGAATATAAAAATAGGATACAGTTGTTCGCAGAGTTCATTGCCTGGCGATCGGATCGTACGGACACGGGAACCGGGGAGATCGCGTTGGGGGAAAATGAACGGAGAAAACGATCAACGAGTTAGGATGCTTTGAAGTATTAGCGTAAGGGGAACTCAGAGAAACAGCGTAACAACGGAAAGAAACGAGCAAATAATCACTACGTGATTTTACCGCCTTTTGATGGGCAGGATACGTCAAGAGACGAGTGTTGAGGTATGAACATCAAACACTAACGGAGGATGGGCCACTCGTTATAAATAGTAGAAATTGGGTTCTCTTCATTAGTGTGTGTTCCAAACTGGACAGAGATATCTATTACTCCCAGGTGTGGAAAAGAAATTATAGTCCCGTATTGTTTAAGGCAATGGGATATTAGTGCCGATGTGCTTAATTATTAATTTCGATTCCGGGAGGATAAGTGAATATATAAGGTATTATAACCTTAGAGTAATAGTTTTAGCATAGGAAATAGATGTGTGTGCATAGCGTTTACCATTGCTTTCTATTAGTGAATAGTTTAGACTTTGGTGAATTCATATGTCTTATGTTGGTGTTTACTCGGAAGCCTTGTCATTACGGCTGGAGAAGGACACTTGCATAAGTAGTATTAAGTGGCAGAAGCCTATCACTTTGATATGTTTATACTTCTCACAGGTTCCAATTCCCATCCGGATATATCAGAGAAGATAGACACATACGTCTTGTGTACAGGAAAAGCTTTGTTGATAAACTCAAGGCATTTCATTAGTGGGGAGAGCAAATACCTCAATAAACCAAAGAATAACTTAGGACAGGGTCAAACACGAAATACAATATACCTTTAAAGGAACTTTGAAAAGAAGAAAGAATATCCAGATAACCAGAAGTAATAATGGAAAAAAAGAAAGATAAGTTTGCAGAAAGCAAAGCAAAATAAAACTACATACGTCTTGTATGCATAGTGAAGAAACAATAGACAAGTCAAAACATTGCTTGTCATTAGAGACAATATGCAGGACTGTGGTGATGTAGTTTTTTCGGTGTGGATAATTAATTTGATGAAACAAACTCGGGCGAAGTCATAGACTTACTGGAATGTTATTACTTTACGGTGATCCAGTGGTGAACAGTTTTATTTCGTTCAATAACGGATATACCTTCAGACTCATGCATACGGAACATTCAGGGTGAGACCTGTCCTGTTTTATGTGATGTCCGGTGGTTTGGCAGAATGACTGGCGAGATGTGATCACGCTGCTAGACATTACGAGTTCATTCTTGCACCAACAATAGAATACACTACCAACTACACCTACACAGTTCATACATACACCAGACATAGTATTATTAATAAACATTTTATTAATTGATGAAAGAAACTGTTATCAGAGTATGTGATGAAGGAATAATAGAGAGAGAGAAAGGAATAGATATATGGAAGGGAAGACAGAAGGGAGGAGTGTAGACAGAAGTCAGTCCATAATCCCAAAAGATAATAAGCTTGAAGACGTGCTTGTTGATTCCACTTTCCTCCCGGGAAAATAAGTGACACTTAGGCAATGTTCCACAAGTCTGGAGAGAAGCAATCATGATACCCCTCCTAAAATCTGGGAAAGACAGTTCCATTGCCTCCAGCTACAGACCCATTAGGCTCACCAGATGTCTCTGCAAAACACTGGAGCGCATCATCAATCACAGACTGCAGTGGTACATTAAAAGTGAAAACATCCTTGTGCCACAACAGGCTGCTATTAGGCAGTGCTACTCTACGGAAGATCAGACAACCTACCTCTCTCAAGAAGTTGAGGATGCATTCCAAGAGAAGAAGCTGGTACTTGCGGCATGGATAGATCTGAAGAAAGCCTTTGACAAAGTCTGGAAAGAAGATCTGATGAAGAAACTGAGAAACTGTAAAGTCAATGGAAGAATGTACAAATGGGTAAAAGCATACTTGCACAACAGAAGAGCCCGAGTACAGATAGACGGTCTCAAGAGCAAGAAAGTACTATTGCGTCATGGTGTTCCCCAGGGCGGAGTCCTGTCCCCAACACTTTTTCTAATCTTCATCAATGATCTTGTTGCTAATCTACCCAATGGAATTAAAGCGGCAATGTACGCTGATGACCTGGTTTTGTGGAGCGCAAATGAACATGCATCAGTGGCCACCATATTGCTACAAAGAGCTGTAGATACATTTGTTGCATGGGCGGATAGATGGTGTATCAGCATAAACACTGACAAGTGCAGCACCACTCTATTTACTCTTTCTCCGAAACAAAAGGCAGGGAGCATCCAGATAAATGGAACACCCCTAAGAGAAGATAAGGAACCAACATACCTTGGTGTAACATTCGACGACAGGCTGACAAGGAGAAAACACATAAAAAAAGCAGTAGCAAAAGCCAGAAGGACAATTGCCATCCTGAGAAAGCTAACTGGAACCACTTGGGGAGCCAGTGGGAAAATACTTAGCAAAGTTTATCAACAGAGCATACGACCACACTTGGAATACGGGTCAACTGCGTGGTGTTCAGCATCAAAAACTACATTGCAGGAGCTGGACAAGGTGCAAAATCAAGCTCTTAGAGTCATCACAGGAGGGATGAGATCAACCCCTATAGTAGCAATGGAGAAAATGGGGAGGACACAAGCTTTAAGACAGTGGTTCTCAACCGGTGGGGAATTTCCCCCCCCCCCCCCCAGGGGGGAATTTTGGGGTTTCCAGGGGGGAATGAAGATTATTTCAAGATCGCGTTAATACAAGAACCGATTACTTGATCTTGTTTTTCCTTTCATACTTTACGCTTCTGTACGCATCACCCTTCTGAAATTCATTTTATAACGTAAGTAGATCCGCAAATCACATTTTATGTACATGTCTAGACTTGTTTTAGTATGTGCTATTAAATTTAGCTTCAATTATTACGTATAAGCAGTGGTTCGAATCGCAAAAGTGACTTATGAGAGTATGGAGCCGGTCGCTCAGAAAGTCGTGGCGTGCTGATGAGCGTAATCTAGCCTAGGAATCAACATACAGCTGAAAGATGCTGGTGTTGACCGCAATATCCTGAAATAGGATGGAAACGCGGGGGAAACTGTGTAGGGGCAGGGGGCAATTTTTAGGGAGGAAATACAAAAGGGGGGGGGGGGGAATGAAGTTCTAAAAATATGGTATGGGGGGGGGGGGGGGGGAATGATGTCCTAAAAATATGGTGAGGGGGGGGAATGACGTCCTAAAAATATGGTGAAGGGGGGAACGGACCAAAAAAGGTTGAGAACCACTGCTTTAAGAGAACGCAGAGATACAAAAACACTAATACAAGCAGAAAAGTTTCTCAGCTTGCCAGGCCACCCTATGAAGAACAGATTTGAACACTTAGCTATGGGGCAGTTGAAAAGAAGTAGTTTCATCCACCAGGCCAAACAACGCTGCAGAGAAACCATCGATCTTCCCACAGTTGATATCCCCCTGACAACTATTCCAGAGCGAACCCCGTGGAAAGATGAACATAGAATATCGCTACAAATCCAGTCAAAAGTGAGAGGAATATTTGACAAGGAAGAACAGAACAGTGTACAGCGCAGAACAGCCACTCTCAGCTGCCTTGATGACGAATACCCACAGGACCTTTGGATCCGAGTCTACACAGATGGGTCAGCACAAAATGCTGTTCGAAATGGAGGAGCGGGAGTGTATATAGAATACCCAAATAATACTAGCGACACGGCCAGAATTCCAACAGGAAAGTACTGCCATAATTATAATGCTGAAATTGAGGCAATCAAGATAGCCACAGAGAAATTACAAAATACCAGCCATGGTACACAACCTGTGGTGATATTGACAGATGCAAAATCCGTAATGCCGGCTCCATGGCCGAGGGGTTAGCAGCTTTCTCCGCTAACCCCGAATACTCTCGTCACGTGACGCGACGAGAATTAGCAGTGGTTCAAATCGCAAAAGTGACTTATAAGAGTATGGAGCCGGTCGCTCAGAAAGTCGTGGCGTGCTGATGAGCGTAATCTAGCCTAGGAATCAACATACAGCTGAAAGATGCTGGTGTTGACCGCAATATCCTGAAACAGGATGGAAACGCGGGAAAAAAAAAAAAAAAAAGAAAAAAAAAAAAAAAAAAAAAAAAAAAAAAAAAAAAAAAAATCCGTAATAGAGGCGCTCCTGTCTGGGAAATTGCCAGTTCTGAGGACACTACTTTCTGAACTTAGCAGTCAGCGTAAGATCACCATACAGTGGATACCATCCCACTGTGGAATCCCCGGAAACGACAGAGCTGATCGATAGGCTAAAAAAGGAGCACAAGAAGAACAACCAGATGTGCCTATTACATACCACCAAAAGAAAAGAATGATCAAATCAGTCAGAAGGCCACCAAACCTTACTCAAGACGACTACCACGTTATGAACAGACCAGAACAGGTCATTCTTCTGCGCCTCAGAACAGGACACAATAGATTACGCAACCACATGTATACCAAATTCAAGATTGGTGACTCAGCCTTGTGCACATGTGGTTTGGCGTCGCAGACAGCGGAGCACATACTCCAGGATTGCCCAAACTACAACATATCCAGGCGAACCTTCTGGCCTAGAGAGACGACAGTGGAAGATAAACTCTATGGACCGCTGAATGAACTAAAAAAGACTGTTAGATTCATACAAGAGACAACATTGCAGTTATAAACATATTTCAGGCGAATGAAAGAAGAAGTAAAGAAAACAACATTGTATTTTGTACTAATGTAGGAGGTCTTGTAAACGAAATGGGTATAAGTTATACACCAGATGAGTGGCGACTTTTCATTGACAGCTCTAAAAGAAGTTTGAAAGGTGTTCTCTTACACAATGGAAACAAATAATTAGTGATAAAGTTTTAATACATTTTGGTGTTTTATTTGCGAGAACAGCAAATCAAAAGAGGTGTGGCCAAACAAGAACACTACGCAGGAAACCCAAAGAAGATTGATAAACCAACACAGAACTGGTGTCGTTAGCCGCTACACGCTGCAGGATTTGCTGAGGAGGGGATCCGAGCACTTATGGACTGAATGGTTCGATGTGCAGTGAGGATGATCTGTCGACTAACTGACTAACTTATGGAAACCAATAGGGCTTTTCCCAATTGCTCATTTTACTAAGGAGAGGTAAACTACAATAAGCACCATTCTGAAAAGGAAAATGAAGTATTTAGAGCACAACTGGGTAATTTGTGTAGATCTTAAAATGATGAACTTCTTGCTTGGGCAGCAAAGAGGATCCACCAAATATCCATACTTTATATGTTTGTGGGATAGCAGGGCAAAAGAAACGCACTGGACAAAGAAATGGTGACCGTTGACGAATAAATTTATAGTTGGAGAATAAAATATTGTCAACAAGCTTCTCATTGATTGAAAAAGAGATCTACTGCCATCATTACATATACAGCTTGGATTGATGAAGCAATTTGTTAAGTCACTGAATAAAGATGGTACCTGTTTAATTATTTATGCAGAAAGTTTTCCGAATTGAGCATAGACAAAATTAAAGCTGGAATTTTTGATAGACCTCAAATTAGAAAGGTAATAAATGATCCAAATTTTATTGACTCGATGAACAAAGCAGATACACAGCCTAGTCTTCATTTATTTTAGTTGTGCAAACCTTTCTGGGTAACTTTAAAGCAGACAATTATTTTGAATTAGTGGACAACAAACTGTCGAGCTTTTGTTAGCTTGGATGCATCATGAGCATAAAATTGCACTCCATTTACATGCGTTTCCCGAGAATCTTGGCGACTTTAATGAGGAGCAAGATGAAAGATTTTACCAAGATATAAAAACAATGGAAGAGAAATATCAGGGACTTTGGGATGCCCATATGATGACAGATTACTGTTGGACCCTTAAGCATGACAGTCCATGCATACCGCATTCCAAGAAGTCCTCGAAAAGCTTTTTGTGTGTTGGCTACAGATTTTGAAAATATTCTAGTGATAAAGTTTTAATACATTTTTGGTGTTTTATATGAAGGTAATAAATGCATAGTAATTACATATAATGTGAATGCAGATTACAGTAAACATGCCACTGATGGGATCTAACTCTAGATTTGTACATAACAATTGCCTTACCAAGAAGGTCATTGTTCGTTATCTAAAAGAAACTAGAGCTGATAGAAAATAAATGATTACATTTTCGGAATAAGCACCAGAAAATTACCCAACAACAGCTATAAAATTGAAGGCTGAAAAATGTATGTAGACCAGTATTATAAAGCGTCTCTAGGCAAGTATTCACTTGTGTCATTCGTTGGTGCGTATGATTTAATTGTTGTAGTCTTCTTGTCCCGTTCATAACGACTTGGGTCGAAACGATCTTCTATGTTGTTTTTTTTAAATATTTTTATTTCATCCATCGAGCTTCATTGTCATTGTCTTTTCATTGCGAGTTGCTCCATTTACAACAAAATAGTAGTGTATTGTATAACTATAAATATTCGTTTGTATTTTGCTAGCTACATATTTTAAAATAACTACTGCTTGTCACATCATGTGACTTTGAATGTTTAGAAGTGTGATAGTTTTGACACACCAAGCGGCTCCGACCAGATGCTGTGCCGACCTGCTCTTTACCCTGTTGTTTCGTCACCACCTTTAGCAGACAGTTATTCACATGGACAGTGGTCAGTTAACTGCACCAAGTGCTAAGGTAAACATCATCATCATCTAGTAGAGCTTTTTTTCAAAACAGGGCTCTAATCATGGCCAGGGGGACAGTGTCTCGATCCCTGGCCAGCTCTCCCGCCTCATGCACCCTCATGCCCAAAGCACCTGCAATGTTTTGTGTCCATTTTCTTTCTGGTCGACCCCTTCCGCTTCTGCCAGTAGTAGTATCTTCAATCACTGTTCTCTCCGAGCCTGTCTCACGTTTAATATGACCAAAGTAATTTAGTTCCCGGGAAATGAGAGAGGAGAGAAACTAATAGAATTTTCCTGTCAAATGATGGCGCAATAAGCATTAAGTTGGAAGTTGACTTCTTCTTCAGAAAGCAATGGCAAACTACAGAGCGTACAATTGAATATCAACATCGGTTGATCGTAAAGTGCTGCAAAGAATATGCAACATTTTTAAATAGAAGAGGACATGGACGGAGCAGCATGGGATAGCTACAGCTAGGTCGGCTTGGGGTGAGCTGAGGACGAAAGAAGAAGAAACAGGCTTAGGGATATCATAACATTGGGGATCACTTTTGTTTGGTGAAGGGTTTGTTGCAGTCCATGAACCCACAGACGTAGAACAGAGGACAGGCGCCACAGCTAGCCAGGTTCAAGGACGAAACAATCACACCGGCCATTGACTGGGCAACATCAATTGCTTGTTTTTCAGAAGCAAACGCTAGCCGAATGAAAAAGATTGAATATGGTAAATTCAAGATAAAGCACATCATTGTAAACATTATCAACAGCCTGATGTTCTTTCGAATTTTCGGTCCGCATGGAGAGAGCTCGCTTTTATCTTTGGCTGTAGATGTCCATCTCCAGGAGATATATTTTCTTGTTCTTTCTAGGAGAGTGTCGTTTCTCTGCAACGGATTTTCACGCACGTCCGGGTTCTCTTTGGACATAGAAGACCATCTCCATGAGACATGTTTTCTTTTCCTTGCTGGAAATGTATTGTTGCGCTGCATCGATTGTGGGCACATGTCCGGACACATTTCTTTACTTAATAGTCTAGCTTTCATATTACACATATCGCGCAATCTTAGAGCAGCTGGGTTAACAATATGCATTTCCAATACCCCTGTAGCGTTTATGGGATGTTGGAAATCCGCGTCAGTCTCTCTACTTTTGTCTATCGGCGTATCGCATGTAGCAGACACTGTTGGAATTGCATACACTCTGGGTAAATATCCAAATCCTCCAAATGGCCGTGAAGGCGATTTTTCCGTTGGCATTTGGTCTCTCTTGCTGTTGCTGGAAAGTTCAGGACTTGAGTCTCCCCGTGTCTGATATCCATAGCATACAGCCTCCTGTGATTTTGGCAATTCTTGGGATTTACATCGAATCTGCCGGAGTCTTTTGCGGATTTGAAAAATAACCTTTACATTGACAATGCAACATTATCAGAGACGACATGATGATAATGCTGCCGATTCCAATTATCCTGTATCCACGGATCAGAATCCACGGCAGACATGGAAGTCCAGGAGGAAGGCCGAATCCTACACTGCTGACGCAAAGACCCACCGCGAATATCCAACTGGAAACTGATAAAAATAAACTTATTTTGACCTTAGGCCAATTTCGAAACTGGATGGGATAAAACATGGCAGCGTATACAAAGAGACTTTGTTGTGCCAGCGTAAAGTACATGACCGTTGTAGGGATTATCATCAAATACAGAATGGGCAAACACGCTTCTACTGCTTGTGTGTTGACGCACATAAGGGTCCCGGATATAACCATGGCCGACAGGTTCATAATGTTGCTCAGAATCAGACACACGAGGCAGATTTTCATGGAGGTTTTAATGTCCTTGATTCGAACCAGGAACACCAAGGCTCCCAGGTTGGTGGTTAAGCCTATGCTGCCCATAAGGATATTCCGTGTAGAATAGGTGGTGGTGGACATGGCGTCGTCGTGGCTGATGTTGAATGTGGCTGTGCTGTTTGTGTGGTGGTTGTGGTCCATCTTTGGTAATAGTCTACTCAATATCTGGTCCAGTTGACTTGATAAACAGATTCTATAGACAGAAAGAAGGTTAAATCTTAAAACAATTATCGTCATGATTATCGTCGCCGTCGTAGTCGTTTTCATCATCACCTGCAGCATCTTCTTCTTCTTCTTCTTCTTCTTCTTCTTCTTCTTCTTCTTCTTCTTCTTCTTCTTCTTCCTCTTGTTCTTGTTCTTCTTCTTCTTCTTCTTCTTCTTCTTCTTCTTCTTCTTCTTTTATAAATGTCTATAAAGTCCACTGTTTTGAACGTTGTTAGCTATCATTAACACCCCGTTTAGAGCACATTCGGCTTCTCAAGGGTGTCTTTCTCTGTGAACCAGACACAGGTGACAGGAAACGATCCATTTTTACACCCTGAGGTTAAGTGGATTTAGGATGCTGGCCAAATATGTTATTTGTTTGTTTGTTTTTGTTTGTTTGTTTGTTTGTTTTAGTCCAATCCGCACTCATTGGGTAATAGGTCAATACCAGGACGATAGAGACACGTTTGGATATTTACAATATATTATCAACGCCATGACCTAATTAAGTACAATCATAAACAACATGGAGAACGATTCGAACAGTTACCAATAAACTACAAACATTCAATAATTGATGTTTGTGCAGAATAAACAAGTTAGTTCAATGTCCTTTGACAGGGCATCGCAATCAACTTGCCTCGCTCGGTGGGGTATTGGTGCATGATACGGCATATGAGGTCGGCACCGTTTAGGGATCGTGTGTATAGTGTAGAAAAACAAGTAAATCATCACGGCCTGGAGAGTATGGTGCTGTAGGGAGTGACCAGATGTGTTGGGGGACACTCAAAACTCCGAGGAAAGGCCAGACCGACAGCCAATCAGACTGCCTCTGGTACCACTACTATTGGGACTCTTCGCTGGATGTTGAAGATAAGGGCGGAGCAGGTATGACAATGTCCTGAGTGTTGTGGTGTTGGTTCTTAACTCAGTTCAGCTCTTCACCCCGAAAACATAGTGATTTATTTCTTCTTGTAATTTGTTCGCAGTTAAACCTCCACGTTTCATTATCATGTGTCCTACCGATAGGCGTAGGCGATCATGCTTTTCTACATCTTGCGATCTCCAAAGAATGTATCAGTTCGAGTGCAGATTCTCTTCCGTGCTATGACACAAGACTCAAGAATTATATCTCGTTATCTTCCCCTGTCCCTCTTTCCGCTAATCTTTCCGGTCGTCACATTTTCCAGTTTTTGTCTTCTCATAATGTGACCGAAAAAATCATGACTGCCTTTTTCTGATATTTGTGATAAGATGTCTTTGCTACTTAGCCTCTCCGTGTGTGCAGGTTTGTCAGTTTGGCTGTCCAACGAGTTTTCTGAATTCTTCTATAAAACCAAATTTCCATGTCTTTGTACCTGGTACAAGCGCTAGTTATTTTCAGTTTTCTGACATTCCTCTACTGTCTTTGGAGGAAAGACGTTGGCAGGTGTCATATTTGTAACCTGTGTGGACTTGGACTTTAGGTGTGGGGGGGGGGGGGGGGGGTGAGTGGACTCGAGGTATGGTGTCCGCCTTCGCGTGCTTGGTGTCCCGGGTTCAAACCCATTGAGGGCCGGGATTTTTTCACTGTGGACTTCTAGTAACAAAATTTCCCCTGGTCTCTGGGTGGTGAGATCGGACGCCCGTGTGTATTGTTGAGCAGCGTAAAAAAATCCCTTGGCAGTTGGAGATCGATAAAGAATAGCCTAACGGCGCTGCCCGGGTAAAATTTTGAGTTAAAAATTTACCCAAAGTATTTCAGGATCCTCGCCGGCACTACGGGGTTCGTGCACTGAACTGAGATTCTCCGAACTCAGGCTTGAATTAAGGAGTGGAATGGAGCTCTTATGGGTTACACCCGTGTGCCGTGATGTTGATCCGTTGACTAAATTAAACGACTAAAGTTGTGGACATTAGGTATCGAAACAGGGTATCTGCGCTGCCGAGCTGTTAATTTAGTCTGAATAAAACCACAAAATATGACCAAGAAGCTCGGTGGACGAAAACACACACACACACACACACACACACACACACACACACACACACACACACACACTCACACACACACACACACACACACACACACACACACACACACACACAGACACAAGCCAAAGTTTCGGTTAGAGAGTTTATCAAAGATGCAACAAAAACACGGCACTAAAAACAGACGACACAAAGTAACTGTCCGATCGAAATATCTCTGGAATACCTAGATAAGTATTGTTTTGTGTTATCTGTTGTTATTCTTTTGTTGTTGGTGTTCAGTTTATAAAGTCTTAGGTCGGAATGTTAGCCTATTATGTGTGTTTCCCTTCGTCATATTTTGTGTGTTTAATTGTTTGTATTCGGGCTGGGGGATCTCTGTGGCCAGAGGTGGTCATGCAGTCTATTTCCCTATCCTGTGGGGGGAGTGGGGTCTCTATGCCCAGGTGATCCAGCCTTTTCTTACCTAGCGGTTTGTTTTCAAAGCCTGGGAGTTGGGTCTCTGTGGCTATGTGGTCAAGCAGTTTGCTTCCCTGGCCTAGGAGTTGGGTCTCTGTGGCTATGTGGCTACGCGATCTGCTTCCCTAGCCTAGGAGTTGGGTCTCTGTGGCTATGTGGTCAAGCGGTCTGCTCCAGCCTTAGGGGTTGGGTCTCTGTGGCTATGTGGTCAAGCGGTTTGCTTCTCTAATCTGGGAGTTGGGTCTCTGTGGCTATGTGGTCAAGCGGTTTGCTTCCCTAGCCTGGGAGTTGGATCTCTGTGGCTATGTGGTCAAGCGGTTTGCTTCTCTAATCTGGGAGTTGGGTCTCTGTGGCTATGTGGTCAAGCGGTTTGCTTCCCTAGCCTGGGAGTTGGGTCTCTGTGGCTATGTGGCTAAGCGATATGCTTCCCTAGCCTTAAAAGAGGGTACGGCCATACACAATCCGGGTTTAGAACCAACAGGTGCACGGTGGACCAAATCATCAAAATAGAAAACCACGTAAAGAAAGGATTCAAGAGAGGGGAAAAGACGTATTCTTGGACCTAGCCCAGGCGTACGATCAATGCTGGAGAGAAGCCGCACTGATCAAGATAAAGAAAGTAGGCATAGTGGGAAGAACCTACAAATAGATAGAAAACTTTCTCAAAGATAGAGGCTGCTCGGTGAGGATAGGGAACGAGGTATCCAACACATATGAGCAAGAGAACGGCATCCCCTAGAGTTAGGTCATCTCACCAACAATCTTCTCAATACTGGTTACTGATCTAACAGAGGAGATCCAAGACCAGAAAACAGGACTGTCACAATTCGCGGACGACTGCGCCATATGGAGGAGTGGAAAGTCGGCAAAAACTACACGAGGACCCCTCCAAAAACAGATAAACAAACTAACCGCATTGATGGACAATTGGGGCTTCAATATCAACACCAATAAAACAGTCAGCATGGTATTTAGTAACAAGAACAAGATAAATGCTAACAAGGACTACGAAATACAGATAAAAGAGGAAACTATTAATAGAACAAGTAGCACAGTCTTCCTAGGAATGACCCTAGACGAACAGATGAACTGGTCAAAACACATAGGTCAGACATTAGAAAAATGTAAGAAAGCAAGCAACCTACTGCGGGTGATAAAAGGAAACGGTTGGGGTGCCCACACCAAAACAACACTGATGTTCTACAAAGCATTTATCAGAGGCAAGCTAGAATATGGCAGCATTGTGTACATAAACCAACAAGAGGAGGTTAGACACCATACAGACCCAAGCGTTAAACACCATCCTGAGAGCTGGAAAAGGGACATCCAAAGAAGCCATGGAGGTAGCGCTGGGTGTACTACCACTGAGTCTGAGGCGTAAACAGCTGACATATAACTACTGGTTAAAGGTAGCACAAGACGAAGACCACCCTGGTTACCAAACATTCAGTAACAGCCGCAGCAAATAGGGAGGCATTCCAATAGTAAAAATGCAAAGACCAGCAGGATGAGAAGCAGCAGAGAAGATGAAGGAAGAAATAGAGCTAACGGAAACCCTGAAACAGACAATACGGTTTAAACCAACAATACCAACATGGGAACTAACAGTCCCATTCACAGACACGAGCCTATCAAATACCATCACCAAGGACACGGAGGACACAGATGCAAGAGACGCGGCTGAGGCATACATAGAAGAAATCAGTAAGGACAACATTATAATATGCACAGACCGGTCCAAGAACAAACAGGGAGAGGTAGGAGTAGGAGTAGTGATCCCAGACTGGAAACTGAAGAAACAGTTCAAACTAACAGACCAGACAGCAGTATGCACGGCCGAGCTGGTAGCCATACTGAAAGGGCTGGAGATTGCAGCCGAAAAACCACCGCTGAGACTATGTATATTAACAGACTCCCTGTCCTCAGTACAAACGCTCGGGAACTTCGCTAGATGAAAAAGACCCGACATAAAAGAGGAGATATTAGTGACAGCCACCAACCTCAGGTACATGGGATGCCAAGTCACCATCGGATGGATACCAGCTCATAGGGTATTCCGGGAAACGAACAAGCAGACAGAGCGGCGAAACGAGGACTAACCAGCAGTAATAAAATCAGCACAGGCCTAGGTAAAGTAGAAGGATAGAGTATCATCAAAACCTACATACTCCAGGAATGGAGGAAACAGTGGCGAGACAGCGCTAGAGGTCGTCATGCATACCAGGTACTGGGAGAACCCAGCTACAAACCACAAGCCAAGACCAACATGAAAGCACCGGCAAACAGACAACTGTGGAAAGGCAGACTAGGTAACTGGAATGACGCAAGGGAAAATCCATTCTGCAGAGCATGCCTAGAAATCAACATCATTGAACATTACCTACTGACATGCAGCGAGAACAATAGTGAACGAAGGGATCTAAGAGACTACTTCGCCAAAACTAAGACCCCAATGACAATGAGGGAAAACAGCAATCCAGAAATACAGCATCTGGTCAGACAGTTCATAAGCAGATCAGGGAAGGCCAGATAATTCTTCTACCTTGTATATATTTATATGTATACTAGCTGACCCGGCCCAGCTTCGCCCAGATCCTGGTGGGGAGTATCTCATTTAATTCATATAAGTAGTCATATAAGCTCCCGTTCCCGACTATCTATCTGTCTGTCTGTCTGTCTGTCTATCTGTCTGTCTGATCCGGCCCGGCTTCGCCAGCACCTGATGGGGAGCATCTCATTTAATTTTAATTTAATAAGGAGGAAGGAGGAGGAGGGAGGAGGAGGGAGGAGGAGGAGAAAGAGGGAGGAGGAGGATGGAGGAGTGAGAGGGAGGAGGGGAGGGGAAGAGGGTAGGAGGAGGAGGAGAGGAGAGGAGAAGGAGGAGGATTATACCGCATATGCCTGTAGATAACTGCAGCGAAAAGGTGGGTCTGTCTATCTATCTGACCCGGCGTGGCTTCGCCCAGCTCCTGGAGGGTAGCGTCTCATTAAATTCATACAACAACAAAAAAGTAACATTAAAGAATGTCCTTCCACACACCATTCATTATTTCTAATGAAAACTGTTTCTAATCACCTGCATGACTGTAGATAACTTCTTAAGCATAAAAAGATGAGTTACAATGTTATGCATTATGCATTATTTTTATGAAAACTTTGAAAATGCCTTAAAGATTGTATCATTATTTATTATAACTCATATGCCGGTACATAACTATAGACAAAGAGTTTATAAATCTTTGAAAACGATGCAACAATATGACTATAAGTTATATAGCAATGTTATTAAAAGTTATGCCCCTTGAAATAACTTTTCTAGAGTTAAGTCCCCTCGCTATATATAAATTATAATGAAAAATGCAAAATTAAATAATTTTAAGTAAGCAGCCGATTTCACACTAAAAAAATATCACAGTTGGCAGCGCGAGAATGAGAGGAAGACGTGTAGAAAATGTCATCTCAATCGGATGGACCGTTCGCGAACGCATAAAGGACAGACATACAGACAGACGGAGATTGCCTTTTATATATAAGATTTGAAGAAAAAAAATTATTATATGTATATGTATATCTCATCTCATCTCATCTCATCATGTTCCACTTGTACCTTGCGGTGTCGAGGTGAAGTATAAACTTCGTGAGAGTGCCCGATTATGGGCTTCATATATCGATATTCCCATGGACTCTGCTATTCCCTCCGTCCAACGTTTACGTGGCCGGCCTCTTCCTCTGATTCCATCTGGTCTGTACATCATTGCTTGTTATGGTATGCTGTTGACCTGTAACCTACTTGCATGGCCAAACCATTTGACTTGCTGTTTTCTGATAAAATCTAGTGCTGCTTTAACCCCCACTTTAGTCCTGATTTCTTCATTTCTGATCTTATCTCTTCTTGATACGTTGAGTATTCTTCTCAGGAACCTCATTTCTGTTGTTGTGATTTTTCTTTTCTCTTTTTCTGTCATTGTCCAGGTTTTGCATTGGTAGCATAGAGTTGGCAGGAAGATTGTATTGTAAAGTGCTTTCTTAGTAGTTATTGATACATGTTTGTTCTTTAGTATTGGTGCCATTTGTCCAATGAGTTGATTTGCCTTATTGCACCTATTTTCGATCTCGTCTTCTGATCTGCCATTTGATGATAGTATACTTCCTAGGTACTTGAAACTCTTTACTTGTTTCAAGGGATGTTCGTTTAGGTGAATTGTTGTTGTTTGTTCTTCTTTAGTTATAGTCATTACCTCTGTTTTGCTTGTGCTAATTTTCATGTTATGTTCCCTACACATTTCGTTTAGACTATTCATGTGGTCTTGTAATTCAGCTTCTGATTTTGCTATTAGTGCTTGGTCATCCGCAAACAGGAGTTCTCTAATGGTTAGATTTGCAGATGGTTCTTCTTCTGTGTTCTCGTCATGCGGTATTCTTGCTGTCTCTGCTTGGCTGGTTTCTTTACATATGTTGTCTATATATGTTATGAACATGGTGAAGGGTTCTGAGGGTGCTGCAGTATATATGTATTTATATTTTTAAAAACATGTATTATATATATATATATATATATATATATATATATTATATATATATATATATATATATATATATATACATATATATATATATATATATATATATATATATATATATATATATATATATATATATATATATATATATATATATATATATATATATATATATATATATATAACACAGTGTATGTTTGTTTGTGTGTGGGGATTTATGTATTGGATGCGTTCGATAACGGTACATCCGATTGAGATGAAATTTTCTACACGTCTTCCTTTCATTCATTTGCAACCGACTATAATAATTTCTTAATGTAAAATCGTCGACTTATTTAATAACATTTACTTTTCCATTTTCATTATATAATGTCTATATAGCAGGGGGACTTCACTCTAGAAAAGTTATTTCACGGAGCATAACTTTTAATAACATTTTTATATACTTTATAGTCATATTGTTGGACTTACTTGCACTATTGTTAAACTCTTTGCCTATAGTTATTTTCAGGCATATGAGTTATAATAAATAATGATATAATCTTTAAGGCATTTTCAAAGTTTTCATAAAAATAATGCATAATGCATAACATTGTAACCCATCTTTTTCTACAGTTTTCATTGAATGGTGTGTGGAAGGACATTCTTTTAAGTTACTGTGCGCCAAGAGCTGGGCGAAACCACGCCGGTCAGACAGATAGACAGACAGATAGTCGGGAACGGGAGAGCTTATATGACTACTTATATGAATTAAATTAGATGCTCCCCACCAGGGACTGGGTGAAGCCGGGCCGGGACAGACAGACAGACAGACAGACAAACAGATAGTCGGGAACGGGAGAGCTTATATGACTACGTATATGAATTAAATGAGATGCTCCCCACCAGGGACTGGGTGAAGCCGGGCCCGGTCAGATAGACAGACAGACAGTTAGTCGGGAACGGGACAGCTTATATGACTACTTATATGAATTAAATTAGATGCTCCCCACCAGGGACTGGGTGAAGCCGGGCCGGGACAGCCAGACAGACAGACAAACAAGCAGACAGACTGATAGATAGATATATCCCCTCCAGGGCCTGGGCGAAGCCGGGCCGGGTCAGCTATGTGTGTGTGTGTGTGTGTGTGTGTGTGTGTGTGTGTAAGGGAGGGGGGATGTGGGTACCCTGGCTGTCCTGAGTGGGACAGCTGAGTGTGGCGAGGTGAATAGCAGGACTGTGAGTTGGCTCTTCCGGAAGAGCTCCTGAACGGGGCTGACAGGGAGATCTTGTTGTGTCTTGTTTTGTCACCAACCCATACACCGATGATGAAAACAAGAAAGAACCTAGAGGAATACGGGCAGCTGACCTGGGGGACAACTTGAGACTGCACTAGAACTCTCTGCCTTTGCCTACATCAAGTCCTTATAAGGACTGAACATGACCGGGACCAGCCCCGGTGAGGACAACACAAGAAACATCAAGCACGTAGTAGGCCCGACCAAGGACCGGTCTTTATCAGGACCAGCATAAGACAGGAAGAAAATAACCAGATCGCACAAAATAACTTAACCCGACGAACAGAGCGGAACCAATAAAACCAGTATGCCATTACCACAAAGACACCATTCAAGGAAGCGATGCGGAGGGGCGAGACAGCCACGGGTATATCACAAGCGGAAAAAGATCAACTGCAAAAACAGATAGACGAGTTGAAGAAACAAATCAAAGCACTGCGGACGCCAACTCCGACCAGCGACAACGAAGAACTACTGGCAGAAATAAAGGAGATCCAGCAAAACATCAAGAAAGAAATGGAACATATGGCCGAGATGAAGAAGGAAAACGAAGAAATGCTACGCACCACTAAAGCGGAGAGAGAGCTGCTGACAGTTGAAATGGAAGTAATCTGAAACAAACCAACAGAAGCTATGCAAGAGAACGCAGACAAGCCGCAAGATGAAATCCAGCAAAATACCGAGCCGGAACCGCAAGCTAAGGCCAACAGCTCAACCACGACGCCAAAGAAATCCAAGAAGGAAACATCCCACCAGATCTCTGAAAGACGGCACAAAATACCCACCCGGACTCAGTCTGGAGGAGTGCCTAGAATCGATCAAATTGGAGGAACGCAGGCACCAGGAATTCAAAAGGCGCTGGGGTGAAAGAGAAAATAAGAAGCCCAGGAAAATCAGGAAACTTGTAGTATACCCAGATAGAATTACTGAATTTACTGACTTTTTTTTTCCACTAGGAAAAAGGGGCAGAACACGAAACAAACACATGAAGGTTACGTCCTTATATGGAGTGGCGTCGACCAGCGAGCTACAGCTAAACATGGAGTGGGTATTTTGTTGCATCCAGACAAAGCGAAAGCAATTATCAACACTAAATTTATATCAGAAAGGATAATACTAGTACAGATCAAAGAAGGAAATAGAACAACAACTTTTATACAAACATACGCCCCATGTAATGACACTTACAGCGACGAAGACAAAGACGAATATTTTGATAAACTTGCAGACACGTTAAATAATGTCAAGGAGACAGATGAACTAGTTGTGATGGGTGATTTTAACGGACGAATAGGCACACGAAGAACACCGTGGGAGGATTGCATGGGGCCATTCAGCGACACAGAGACTGATTGTAACAGCAATGGTCAACATCTACTCAACATATGTTCGGAACATGGACTAATAATAGCAAATAGTTTTTTTCAACATCGTCGTAGCCACACCAAAACCTGGTATAAATGGAATGACATAAAACAAACATCCCAAATTGACTTTATTCTAATTAGGAAATCAGACAGAAGGCTACTATTAGATTCAAGAGCACTCCCAAATACAGATGTTGATACTGATCACAAGCCAGTCATAATAAAGAAGTTTTCACCACACAGGAAAATAAGAAACAAAAATGTAACAACACATGTCATCAATTATAGGAGCTGCAGGAAAGTACAGTTAAAGACGAATTCAATCAAGAAATCCAAAACCTACATAAGAACATCCCTGATGACCACTCAAGCGTAGATAAGGAATGGACATGTTTCAAGGCTGCCATGCTCGACACACTGAAAAATAAATGTGGAACAAAGAAAGTAGGGCAGGACAAAAGATTAAGAACAGCCTGGTGGAACAACGAAGTTAAAGATAGCATATTCAAAAAGAAGGTAGCATTCAAAAAGTGGATCACAACTAAATCTGAACATGACTATATTACTTATAGAATAGCACGACGTAATGCCAAACGAACAATTAGAACATCTAAAGATGAATCCTGGAGAATATATGGGGAACAGATGGCGACCCTTAGCAAAGACTGTCCAAGAGAATTTTATAAACGTGTCAACACAATGAGAAACAGAGATGCATGTTACAACCCAACCACCATCATAAACAGCAAAAGAGGTATGCCCAATATTAATCCACAACAAAGACTAGCAAGGGTGGGCAGAAATACTTTCAAGAACTACTTAACCCCACAGATAACACAGAAAACTCTACATTTGTGCCTAAACGCCCAGAGAGACAGCAAGAACCAAATTTCATACCTGCAGAAGTCAAAGCAGTTATACAGAAAAGTCCTAAAAACAAATCACCAGGTCCAGATGGAATAACACACAGAAGCTATTCAGGCCTGTGGGGAAACAGGAGTTAAATGGCTAACAAGACTGTTTAATATAGCATGGGAAGAAAGAAAGTCCCAGATGATTGGCAACAGGCAATATGGAAAAAAGAAAGGCAATATGATGAGAGTGCGAACATACAGAGGTATATCACTCCTGAGCCATATAGGGAAAATGTATGCAAAACTTTTGGAACAAAGAGCTAGACCAATAGTTGAACAACAGTTAAGCAAAGCACAATTCGGTTTCGGAATGGTAAAAGTTGCACTGATGCATTATTTACACTTAGACAAATTTGTGAAAAAACTATTGAATATAGTGACCAGCAGAATATTGTGTTTGTAGATCAGGAAAGGCTTTTGATAGAGTGGGCAGATACAAAAA
>JACEFZ010027243.1:0-38302 GCA_014155875.1 Cepaea nemoralis | reverse complement strand
TTTAAAGCAGAATGTTTGAATACATTTTGGAGTGAAATATTTTTCCATGTCTCTGATAAAGATAGCAGTAATGTTTGAATACTGGAGTGAAATATTCTCAGTCTCTGATAAAGATAGCAGAACTGTTTGAATACTGGAGTGAAATATTCTCCATGTCTCTGATAAAGACAGCATAACTGTTTGAACTTTGAATAAAATATTCTCCATGTCTCTGATAAAGATAGCAGTATGTTGAATACTGGAGGAAATATTCTCCATGTCTTGATAAAGATAGCAGTAATGTTTGATACTGGAGTGAAATATTCTCCATGTCTCTGATAAAGATAGCAGTAATGTTTGAATACTGAGTGAAATATTCTCCATGTCTCTGATAAAGATAGCAGACTGTTTGAACATTGGAATGAAATATTCTCCATGTCTCTGATAAGATAGCAGTAATTTTGAATACTGGAGTGAAATATTCTCCATTCTCTGATGAAGATAGCAGAACTTTTGAACATTGGAGTGAAATATTCTCCATGTCTCTGATAAAAGATAGCAGTAATGTTTGAATACTGGAGTGAAATATTCTCCATGTCTCTGATAAAGATAGCAGTAATGTTTGAATACTGGAGTGAAATATTCTCCATGTCTCTGATAAAGATAGCAGTAATGTTTGAATACTGGAGTGAAATATTCTCCATGTCTCTGATAAAGATAGCAGAACTGTTTGAATACTGGAGTGAAATATTCTCCATGTCTCTGATAAAGATAGCAGAACTGTTTGAACATTGGAATGAAATATTCTCCATGTCTCTGATAAAGATAGCAGTAATGTTTGAATACTGGAGTGAAATATTCTCCATGTCTCTGATAAAGATAGCAGAACTGTTTGAATACTGGAGTGAAATATTCTCCATGTCTCTGATAAAGACAGCAGTAATGTTTGAATACTGGAGTGAAATATTCTCCATGTCTCTGATAAAGATAGCAGTAACTGTTTGAACATTGGAGTGAAATATTCTCCATGTCTCTGATAAAGATAGCAGTAATGTTTGAACATTGGAGTGAAATATCTCCCATGTCTCTGATAAAGACAGCAGTAATGTTTGAATACTGGAGTGAAATATTCTCCATGTCTCTGATAAAGATAGCAGTACTGTTTGAACATTGGAATGAAATATTCTCCATGTCTCTGATAAAGATAGCAGTAATGTTTGAACATTGGAATGAAATATTCTCCATGTCTCTGATAAAGATAGCAGAACTGTTTGAATACTGGAGTGAAATATTCTCCATGTCTCTGATAAAGATAGCAGAACTGTTTGAACATTGGAATGAAATATTCTCCATGTCTCTGATAAAGATAGCAGAACTGTTTGAACATTGGAATGAAATATTCTCCATGTCTCTGATAAAGATAGCAGTAATGTTTGAATACTGGAGTGAAATATTCTCCATGTCTCTGATAAAGATAGCAGAACTGTTTGAACATTGGAATGAAATATTCTCCATGTCTCTGATAAAGATAGCAGAACTGTTTGAACATTGGAATGAAATATTCTCCATGTCTCTGATAAAGATAGCAGAACTGTTTGAACATTGGAATGAAATATTCTCCATGTCTCTGATAAAGATAGCAGTAAGGTTTGAATAACTGGAGTGAAATATTCTCCATGTCTCTGATAAAGATAGCAGTAATGTTTGAATACTGGAGTGAAATATTCTCCATGTCTCTGATAAAGATAGCAGAACTGTTTGAACATTGGAATGAAATATTCTCCATGTCTCTGATAAAGATAGCAGAACTGTTTGAATACTGGAGTGAAATATTCTCCATGTCTCTGATAAAGACAGCAGTACTGTTTGAATACTGGAGTGAAATATTCTCCATGTCTCTGATAAAGACAGCAGTAATGTTTGAATACTGGAGTGAAATATTCTCCATGTCTCTGATAAAGATAGCAGTAATGTTTGAACATTGGAGTGAAATATTCTCCATGTCTCTGATAAAGATAGCAGTAATGTTTGAATACTGGAGTGAAATATTCTCCATGTCTCTGATAAAGATAGCAGTACTGTTTGAACATTGGAGTGAAATATTCTCCATGTCTCTGATAAAGACAGCAGTAATGTTTGAACATTGGAGTGAAATATTCTCCATGTCTCTGATAAAGATAGCAGTAATGTTTGAACATTGGAGTGAAATATTCTCCATGTCTCTGATAAAGACAGCAGTAATGTTTGAATACTGGAGTGAAATATTCTCCATGTCTCTGATAAAGATAGCAGTACTGTTTGAACATTGGAGTGAAATATTCTCCATGTCTCTGATAAAGACAGCAGTAATGTTTGAACATTGGAGTGAAATATTCTCCATGTCTCTGATAAAGATAGCAGTAATGTTTGACTACTGGAGTGAAATATTCTCCATGTCTCTGATAAAGACAGCAGTACTGTTTGAACATTGTAGTGAAATATTATCAGTTTGGTGCCAAGTGTAAACATCCTGCGACTTCCACGCTATGAAAGCTCTGCTTGCCTGTTGAATTGTTATTGTAATATCTCTATTTGTTCCCTCATCTGTGTCTACACTGCTGCCTACAGAGGCTGACGATTGTGTCTCTTGGAGTGAGGCTTCGCCCAGTGGGACTTAGGTTATTTTCTTGGTGTCCTCTCATTATCTTTGCTGTTTGTATTCTTATTCTAATACCTCTATCTGTTCCCTCATTTGTATTTACACTGCTGCCTACATTGATTGACAATTGTGAGTCTTGGATTGAGGCTTCCCCAAGGAAGAGTGGGTTGTTATTGACTTGGTTTCACCTATGATCTGTGCCTTTCCCATTTGAATTCACCTCCTATTGAGTGTGTATATTGTCTTTTGCATCTTATTTCATGTGTGTGATACAAGTACAGTCTAAGTCATCCAGTTGCTTGTCCATGATTAGTTGTATATTGTGTCTGATTTGTTCTATGTGTGATACAAGTACAGTCTAAGTCATCCAGGTTCTTGTCCATGATTAGTTGTATATTGTGTCTGAGTTGTTCTATGTGTGATACAAGTACAGTCTAAGTCATCCAGTTGCTTGTCCATGATTAGTTGTATATTGTGTCTGAGTTGTTTACGTGATGAGGTAGACAAGCCTGCCCCAGGCACAGCCCTTCTACTGGCCTGCTACGTCATGCATTACCGATTACAGTTAGACCTTGCTTCCCTAACAGCAACACCTGAGCAAATGTTGAACCATGGCAAGTCACAACGAAACACTGGATCACACACATACACACACACCCAGCCTACAAGATACTGGATCACACACACACACACACACACCCAGCCTATGAGATACTGGATCACACACACACATACCCAGCTTACGAGATACTGGATCACACACACACACATCCAGCCTACAAAATACTGGATCACACACACACACACCCAGTCTACAAGATACTGGATCTCTCTCTCTCTCTCTCTCTCTCTCTCTCTCTCTCTCTCTCTCTCTCTCTCTCTCATGCGCACACACACACACACATACACACACCCCCAAGCCTATGAGATACTGGATCACAGAAACTCACCCAGCCTATGAGATACTGGATCACACACACACTCAGCATACAAGATACTGGATCAGACACACACACACACACCCAGCATACAAGATACTGGATCACACACACACACCCAGCATACAAGATACTGGATCACACACACACCCAGCCTACAAGATACTGGATCACAGAAACGCACCTATCCTACGAGATACTGGATCACACACACCCAGCATACAAGATACTGGATCACACACACACACCCAGTCTACAAGAGACTGGATCACACACACACACCCAGCCTACGAGATACTGATCACATACACACACACACCAAGCCTATGAGATACTGGATCACATACACACAACCAGTCTATAAAATACTGGATCACACGCACACCCAGCCTACGAGATACTGGATCACACACACACCTAGTCTACAAGATACTGGATCTCTCTCTCTCTCTGTCTCTCCCTCTCTCTCTCACACACACACACACACAGAGAGTCTCTCAATCTCACAGACACATTCACCAAATCTCTCTCACACACACACCCAGTCTTTCTCCCACACACTCGAAATCTCTCTCACACTCACTGAATCTCTATCTCACACACCCAGTCTCTCTCCCACACATCCAGTCTCTCTCTAACATATACATCCAGTCTCTCTCTCACACACTGAATCTCTATCTCAGGCACACCCAGTCCTTCTCTCACACACACCCAGTCTCTATCTCTAACACACCCAGTCTCTCATACACACACATATCTAACTCACACACACCCAGTCTCTCTCACACTCTCACTGAATCTCACACACACACACACACCCAGTCTCTCTCACACACACACAAACACACACCCAGTCTCATCTCACACTCAATGAATCTCTCTCTCACACACAGTCTCTCTCACACACACACCCATTCTCTCTCTCTCTCACTTAATTTCTCTCACACACACACACCCAGTCTCTCTCACACACACACCCGGTTTCTCTCTCAGACACACACACACACTCAGCCTCCCTCACACAGTCTTTCACACATATACACCCAGTCTCTCTCACACACACACACATACCCAGCCTCTCTCACACACACACCTAGTCTCTCTCTTTCTCTCTCTCACACACCCAGCTTCTTTCACACACATACACAAATACCCAGTCTCTCTCCCACACACACCCAGTCTCTCACATGCATATACTCAGTCTCTCTTTCACAAACACATCCAGACTCTCACTCACATACACACAGTCTCTCACTCACATACACAGTCTTTCTCTCACACTCACCTAGCCTCACACACATACACCCAGTCTCTCTTTCACACATACACACCCATCTCTCTCACACGCATACACACTCAGACTTTCTCACACACATACACACCCAGTCTCACTTCTCACCATTTCTTTCACACACACACACACTCAGCCTCTCTCTCTCTCTCACACCTAGCCTTTCTCTCTCTCACACACACAGAGTGGGGGGAATATTTGTGAATTCTGCTGATATAGTTAACAAGGTCAAGGATACATGGCAAAAAGTAGTAGAACCACGTGGCATACATCCAGAACTTGGTCGCCAGGTAGATGGAGATGGGCAGTAACTGTGCCATCCGAGAATCGAACATGCTCCTGTCAGCCAGCAACATGTCAAAGGTTAACAGACAAACAAGCAACCAGTGGACATCAAAACATAACATCAACAAGGAATTACTGAATATTTCAATACAACCACAGACAAACAAGGAATTACTGAATATTTCAATACAACCATAGACAAACAAGGAATTACTGAATTTTCAATACAATCACAGACAAACAAGGAATTACTGAACATTTCAATATAACCACAGACAAACAAGGAATTACTGAACATTTCAATATAACCACAGACACACAAGGAATTACTGAACATTTCAATATAACCACAGACAAACAAGGAATTACTAAATATTTCAATACAACCACAGACAAGGAAGAACTGAATATTTCAATACAACCACAGACAAACAAGGAAGTACTGAATATTTCAGTACAACCACAGACAGACAGGGAAAAACATATTCTTGTCTTACTCCTTGCTTGATCTGTTCACAACACATAACACAGAAGACAAAATAGAACATGTGAACACAGAAGAAAAAATAGAACACATAAACCAGAAGACAAAATAGAACATGTGAACACAGAAGACAAATAGAACATGTGAACATAGAAGACAAAATGTGAACACAGAATACAGGGCGCTATGTGTCGCCCTGCAACTATGGAAGCACCTTGGATGGCGGAAAATGCTATGGACTGTCCCTGCCTTCCTTTGAGGGATGACCGTTGTCTTCGACCGTTCCATCCTGGCCAGCTGGGTTGCAGACGGGACCGCAAAAGTGAGAGTCTCCCAGGAATGCTACCTGGTCAAAAAGCACGCTAAAGTCGATGTGTTGGCCTACGGGTTTCGGCCCAAAAGGGGCATAACAGACACACCGCAATAACATCTGAAAAAACACTCCGGATGATCGCAAAGAAGAAGAAGAACACAGAATACAAAATAGAACATGTGAACACAGAAGACAAAATAGAACAAGTGAACATGGAAGACAAAATAGAACATGTGAACACAGAAGACAAAATAGAAAATGTGAACACAGAAGAAAAAACAGAACATGTGAACGCAAAAGACAGAACACGTGAACACAGAAGACAAAATGTGAACACAGAATACAAAAAAGAAACATGTATACAGAAGACAACATAGAACACATGGACCCCAGAAGACAAAATAGAACAATGGATACAGAAGACAAAATAGAACACATGAACACAGATGACAAAATAGAACATGTGAACACAAATGACAAAATAGAACACATGAACACAGAAGACAAAATAGAACACATGAACACAGATGATGAAACAGAACACATGAACACAGAAGACAAAACAACGCATGAACACAGAATACAAAACAGAACGCATGAAACAGAAGACAAGATAGAACATGTGAATGCAGAAGACATAACAACATGTAGACTCAGAAGACAAAACAGAACATGTGAACACAGAAGACAGAACACATGAACAAAGAAGACAAAATAGAACACATGAACAGAGAAGACAAAATAGAACATGTGAACACAAAAGACAAAATAGAACATGTGAACACAGAAGGAAAAATAGAACATGTGAACACAGAAGACAAAATAGAATGCATGAACACAGAAGACAAAATGAGCACATGGACACAGAAGAAAAATTAGGACACATGAACACAGAAAAAAAAATATTACACTAACTGCATTCTGTCACTGCTCTACCTCAATGGGAATGTGTCTGATCCCTAGAGACACACCAGCACAGACTAGATGTCTGACTGGGATCATCCCCAATCCCTAGAGATACAAACCAAACTCTATGTCTGGACAGTGATAAACTTCAATGGGAACATAACCCTACGGACACACACCAGCACAGGTTAAATGTCTGCACAGTGCTAACCTTCAATGGGAACAAAACCCTACACACACACCAGCACGGGTTTTAATGTCTGGACAGTGCTAATCTTCATGGGAACATAACCCTACAGACACATCAGCACAGGTTAAATGTCTGGACAGTGCTAACCTTAAATGGGAACATAACCTTACACACACACCAGCACAGACTGCCTGCCCTATTATGTGGAGTCTTGCAACTCTACAGTGCAAATGCACTTGACCTATCCCTGAAAAAGCTGCCATATTCCTGAAACAGATGCCCTATCCCTGAAACAGCTGCCCTATCCCTGAAACAGCTGCCCTAACCCTGAAATAGCTACCCTATCTCTGAAACAGCCTCCAGGTTACAGATTAAAGACTAGAGGATCAACTTCAAGGCACCACATTGTACCCCATCAGCAAAGTCATCTGCCGAGAGCATCGCACAAAGCAGGAAGTCCATAGCTGCACCCCATGACCCTGAGCTGTCTCCAGACAACTGCACTCATGGTCTGACCACAGTCTGCAAACCCACGATCTTCTGAGCGTGAGAATGATCGCTTGATCACTCTGTCACAGAGTTGGGAGACCCCCTCACAAGAAGCAAAATACGACATCAGTGACACCAATGATGCCACACAATCACACACAACATACGACAACATCAGTGACACCAATGATGACACACAATCACACACAACATACGACAGCATCAGTGACACCAATGATGCAAGTACAGGAACTCACCAACCTGGTACAACATAATCACACACAATGTACATAACTAAACCATACACAAGGACAACTCAAGGACACAAAGTATACATGAAACTACAACAGAATCACACACAATATATCTGAAACAGCAACTCAATCACACACAATATATCTGAAACAGCAACTCAGTCACACACAATATATCTGAAACAGCAACTCAGTCACACACAATATATCTGAAACAGCAACTCAGTCACACACAATATATCTGAAACAGCAACTAAATCACACACAATATATCTGAAACAGCAACTCAGTCACACACAATATATCTGAAACAGAAACTCAGTCACACACAATATATCTGAAATAGCAAATCAGTCGCACACAACATATCTGAAACAACAACTCAATCACACACAATATATCTGAAACAGCAATCAATCACACACAATATATCTGAACCAGCAACTCAATCACACACAATATATCTGAAACAGCAACACAAGCTCACTGCAACAGCAACTAAGTTACACACGACATGAAGCTGTGCTTCCAGGCAAACCTGAATATAATGTTGGCTGCAATGAACAGGGGAAGAAAGCAGCACTTTGAATGACCAGTGGGCACTCAGCTCTGGGATGAAGCCCAGCACAAACATGACCACAAAGGGCAGTATGTAAGCAGTCCGCGTCCTGAAAGTCTGAAACAATCACATCACTTGTGTCAATCATTTCTGCAAATACACCTGGGATACCAGAAACAAAATGTTCACCTGCAGCAAGTGGCCGCTGGAAGTGGCTTTGTCTTTCCTCATCATCCCCAGCCTCATCTAAAGGTTAAAACATGGGGAAGTGACCACAATGTGGCAGAAAGTTGCACTGACTAGCTCAGAAAGCACAGGAGCATATACAGAGTCACGTCATCAACATGTGGCAGACAGCACAGGGGACACATACAGAGTCATGTCATCAACATGTGGCAGACAGCACAGGGGCACATACAGAGTCATGTCATCAACATGTGGCAGACAGCACAGGGGCACATACGAGTCATGTCATCAACATGTGGCAGACAGCACAGGGGCACATACAGAGTCTTGTCATCAACATGTGGCAGAACAGCACGGGGGCCCACATACAGAGTCATGTCATCAACATGTGGCAGACAGCACAGGGGCACATCAGAGTCATGTCATAAACATGTGGCAGACAGCACAGGGGCACATACAGAGTCATGTCCATCAACATGTGGCAGACAGCACAGGGGCACATACAGAGTCATGTCATCACATGTGACAGACAGCACAGGGGCACATACAGAGTCATGTTATCAACATGTGGCAGACAGCACAGGGGCACATACAGAGTCATGTCATCAACATGTAGCAGACAGCACAGGGGCACATACAGAGCCCATGTCATCAACATGTGGCAGACAGCACAGGGGCACATACAGAGTCATGTCATCAACATGTGGCAGACAGCACAGGGGCACATACAGAGTCATGTCATCAACATGTGGCAGACAGCACAGGGGCACATACAGAGTCATGTCATCAACATGTGGCAGACAGCACAGGGGCACATACAGAGTCATGTCATCAACATGTGGCAGACAGCACAGGGGCACATACAGAGTCATGTCATCAACATGTGGCAGACAGCACAGGGGCACATACAGAGTCATGTTATCAACATGTGGCAGACAGCACAGGGGCACATACAGAGTCATTTTATCAACATGTGGCAGACAGCACAAGGGCACATACAGAGTCATGTTATCACATGTGACAGACAGCACAGGGGCACATACAGAGTCATGTTATCAACATGTGACAGACAGCACGGGGGCACATACAGAGTCATGTCATCAACATGTGACAGACAGCACAGGGGCAATACAGAGTCATGTTATCAACATGTGGCAGAAAGCACAGGGGCACATACAGAGTCATGTCATCAACATGTGGCAGACAGCTGCAGGGACTGGCCCACAGAGCACAGAGTTGAATCACAGATCTAGTCATGTGGAGACATCCTTTTGAAGCTTCAAGATACAAAATGGAGATATTTGATGAAAGACCTGGGAGTAAGAATCGGTACAGCCAGACGCGAGAGGTACATCGGAAAACAAGCGCCTCGTCACCAACACAGAACTGGCACTATTAGCCCCGGACGCTGATGCATATGCTGGGGGAGGATCTGAGCACCTATGGACATGTCCGGAGTGCAACGAAGATACCCCAACTGATAACTAACTAACTAACTAATTTGCCCCTCCCATCATGTCACAATATGTCCAGCAGATCTGTGTAGAGTGGATGATGTCAGGAAATTTAGCAGATCTGTAGAGAGTGGATGATGTCAGGATATGTGCAGCAGATCTGTAGAGAGGGATGATGTCAGGATATGTGCACGATCTGTAGAGAATGGGTGATGTCAGGATATGTCCAGCAGATCTGTAGAGAGTGGATGATGTCATGGTATGTGCAGCAGATCTGTAGAGAGTGGATGATGTCACATGTGCAGTAGATCTGTAGAGAGTGGATGATGTCATGATATGTGCAGCAGATCTGTAGAGAGTGGATGATGTCAGGATATTTTAGCAGATCTATAGAGTGGAGATGTAAAGGGTATGTTCAGTAGATCTGTAGAGAGTGGATGATTCAGGATATGTTCAGCAGATCTGTAGATAGTGGATGATGTTATGATATGTACAGCAGATCTGTAGAGAGTGGTGATGTCATATGTGCAGTAGATCTGTAGGGAGTGGATGATGTCAGGATATGTTTTAGCAGATCTATAGAGTGGATGATGTAAGGATATGTTCAGTAGATCTGTAGAGAGTGGATGATGTCAGGATATGTTCAGCAGATCTGTAGATAGTGGATGATGTTATATGTACAGCAGATCTGTAGAAAGTGGATGATGTCATATGTGCAGCAGATCTGTAGAGAGTGGATGATGTCATGATATGTGCAGCAGGTCTGTAGAGAGTGGATGATGTCATGATATGTTCAGCAGATCTGTAGAGAGTGGATGATGTCATGATATGTGCAGCAGATCTGTAGAGAGTGGATGATGTCATGATATGTGCAGCAGATCTGTAGAGAGTGGATGATGTCATGATATGTGCAGCAGATCTGTAGAGAGTGGATGATGTCAGGATATGTTCAGCAGATCTGTAGAGTGGATGTCAGGAAATGTTCAGCAGATCTATAGAGTGTATGTCAGGATATGTTCAGTAGGTCTATAGAGTGGATGATGTCAAGATATGTTCAGTAGGTCTATAGAGTGGATGATGTCAGGATATGTTCAGCAGATATGTAGAGTGGATGATGTCAAGATATGTCCAGCAGATCTATAAAGTGGATGATGTCAGGATATGTTCAGCAAATCTGTAGAGAGTGGATGATGTCAGGATATGTCCAGTAGATCTGTAGAGAGTGGATGATGTCATGATATGTCCAGTAGATCTGTAGAGAGTGGATGGTGTCACTGTACAGCTTGGACATTCGAGATGATTGATCTGTTTCAGTGTAATGCCTTTATCCATCCATCCATCATGTGCCATGCCGGTAAGCGTGGGCGGTCATGTTTTGCCATCTCACTCGATCACCAGAGTTCAGGGATCAGGCTCTGTGTTTCTGTCTCGACCATGCCATGAGGCCAAGCCATCCAGGTATTTGCTTCTAGGTCTTCCTCTTGGTCTGTTCCCTTCGATCTTACCAGTTGTCACCAAGTTCTCCAATTCATTTCTTCTCATAACATGCCCAAAAAATATTGACTGTCTGCGTCTAATGTCTCTAATCAGTTTACGATCTTCGTTTGTTTCTTGAAGGAACCTGTTCATTGGTCTTTCTGCTGTCCATGGTAGTTCTTTGCATTTTCCTCAGAAAACCACATTTCTACAGCCATCAGATGTTTTTCAGCTTGACTGCTCATTGTCCAAGCTTCACATCCATATAAAAGTACAGGTTCTATGTAGCACCTAAACACTCTTTTTCTCGTTTCAATTGATATCTTTTTATTGGTCAGTGTCTTGAAGTGCCTGTCCTCTAAATCCCACGGGACCGTACACTTAAAGCAACTCAAATTGAACTCGTCAAGAACAGATCAGAACAACAAAACATGTTCTATCTTACCAACAGGATCATGAAAATATAGCAGACTCAAATCGAGCAAGCGAAAGACGTACGTTTATTCCGCCGCTAACTGACTACCTCTATCTGATAATATGCAGCTAGGAAATCCTATTCTGCTAAAATTATCAACAATGAATCTAGAATGGATCTACTCGTGATACATTTTAAAAGGAATAGCCTCTGGCCAACGAGTACACAGATCAATCATAGTTAATTGAATCTATTGCCTCGATCAGTAGTTGTATTTAGTGGACCCACAATATCTATAGCTATTTTCTGAAATGGTCGTGATGCCAAATCATTTTTCTGAACATGTGCTTTGGGATGTTTGCCTTTTTGTGTGGTCATTTGACATAATGTACATGAACGTACAGTGTGGTAATGTCTTTGTTATATCCGGCCATAGAACTGCGTTAGCAATCTATTAGTGATTTTAGCAATCCCCATATGACCAGCGAAGGGAGAATCATGTGCTAATTTTAATGCTTCAGTACGTATTTCGATGGAAGTACAGCCCTGAAAATAACGTGATGTACCTCTATCATATCGCCTCGATAAAATATTATTGTCTAGGAAAAATTTCCAATTACCTCTTTTACCTTGTTTTGTTGGTTCACTCAACTTCTTAAAACAAGATTTTAGAGTCGGATCCTGTTTCTGATCTTCTGGAAAATCAGTCACTAGTCTGATATTATTTTCAAATTTTTGTCAATGTCTTTATCCCTTTTGTCTTGAGCTCTTGTAATTGCGTTAGCTCTTGCATGATCAATCTCCCATTGCTTTGCTTCATCATGCATTACTTGTTTCGCATCTGTATGTTACCAATCAGTAATCCGGCACAAGGATTTGGTAATACCGCTGCATTTATTGTGCCTTCGTAATATGGTGACATAATCGAAATCGTGGCAATCTTATATCTCTCTATTGTGCCACCGAATGTTCTGCCCTACAGTCTCGCCTGTATAATCTTCTTCTTTTATGAGCTTTCGATCTACTCTGACAATCGAAGCTCCAGAATCACGAATGCAAGTAGTGGGTTCACCATTTACCCATGCTTGATGAACTTTTAGTTTGCCATTTTGTATGCTAACGGCATTAGCTTCATGAATAGTTTCTATACATTCATTACTAATACTGTCAGTTTACCCTTATCTGACTTACTAGTCTGATCATCATATCGTTGTATGATAGCTGCGTGTGTCTCTTCTAAATCGTCTGTGTCACTACTGGAGTATATGTATGCTGTACTCGCTTCCTTCCAGGAATTTCTCATCGGACACGACCTACTAGTGTGTCCGTACGCCCTACATGAGAAACTTTTAATGCTTCTTTTAAAAGAGTCATACTTACTTCTCTTCTTAGTAGTAATGTCTTTCAGATATGCGGTATAACCTGGATGTTTATCACACATTTCTAAATTTCCATGCGACAATCTACAATACTGACATCTGGTGAATTGGCCTTTCTTGGTCTATCACCTTCTCTATTGTAAGGACTATTTCTATTGCCACCACTACTAAACTTTCTAAACTTACCGTTTCCTTTTTGGAATTTTGCACTTGCTCCTATTACAAATTTCAGGTTGAGTACATTTGGCAAACACTCTCTATGTGCATTAAAGTAAGACTCACCTTTAGCTTCCATTTCATTTAAACTCTTACATTTATTTTCCATCAGAAATACTGCCATAGGTTCTGGTATCGCAGATAACAGTCTATCTCTGATAATTAAATCTCAAATTTTCTCATAATTAGATTCTATATCAGCAGCCTTACACCACTTGTCAAAACTAGATGCCATTTCTGAAGAAAAATCAAGGAACTTTTGGGTTTTTGATTTCGGTGTAAGTGTCTTAAACTTCGTACGTAAACCAGCCTCGTCCAATGAAAAATGTGATAGCCACGATCGCGCATGTATTTTTAATTTGTACGTAGATCTTCAGGAATTAACTCTATCACTTTTAACGGCTCTAACGCGAGGTGACGATGAAATAAAATCGGTACGCCCTTTCTCCGGTACCTTGTAGTACTTTACGAGCACATCGAAATTCGTTATCCACGAACTAACAGAATCACCTTGTTGAAAATTCCTAAATAAACCTTGGTATTTTTTTTACAGGATCGTTCTGTTTAGCCATCATTTTCTCTCGTTCGATTTCAGCTCCACTTTCCAACTCAAGAATCTTGACCCTTAGGTTCCCTTCAACCTCCTTGTCCTTCCAAAGTGTTTCTGTAGCAAGTCGCTCTTTATCAAACGCCAATTGTTTCTCTTTCAATTGCATTTCCATAATTAACTTCTTTTTTTTCCGCTGCAATCTTTTCGCGTTCCACATTTAATTCTCTCTCTCTAGCCTCCATTCGTTCGCGTTCCAAAGCCATCTTTTTTTCCTTTAATTCTCTCTCCTCCTTCTCACGTGTATGTTGAAGTTGTCTTTTTTCCCTTTTTCCACGCGTAGCTTGTAGTTGTTTTTCCCTCTTTTTCCAGTTGTCTAGCTTCCTTCTCTGCTGTAAGCTGGAGTTGTCTAGTTTCCTTCTCTGCTGTAAGCTGGAGTTGTCTAGTTTCTTTGTCACTTTTTTGTTGTTCATTGAGCTCATGCTTTGCCCAATCCCTAAGGTCGAACCAGTTAACCCAGTCCTTTCACCTAATTCAATGAAATGTTGTAGTGTCGACATCTTGTCCTAATGTCCTACCTGTAAAATGAGCTATCTGGGTGAAAAAAATATGGTCGTAGGCAAGAGAAGAAAAGAATCGACAAAATTGTAATATTGTCTCAGATCACTATCATTCGGATAGTACCGTAAATGTTATATCACACTTGAGCAAATACAACTCAAATAAATTTGTAGTGTCAACTTGAACACCACAAAAAAAAATCAATCAAATATCTCTATAATAAACTAAATAAAAATACTAGAAAAAATAAATATGAAGAAATATATTCAATATACAATATATATATGTAACGCAAGACAACTAACAATCATCAAAGACGAATGACGAGTGACGCGAATACATATTACTGTTTACAAACAATAAAAATTTTTGTATCCACATTTTAACGGGTAACGCACATACTATACTACTACAGTTATGACAAGACAATAGTATTATGGTGAAGCCCGCAAGATCAAAAAAAAAAAAGTGCCCTTTTTACAAGGATCAATGCTATAATACATCAACATACAATTGCTACTGGCCTTTAGTGCATCTCCCGAACGTAGAGTTATTTGAATCGCTCGAGAATTGATATAATTTTTAGACTCTCAATTACGTGTTTTATAAGTTCCAAACTATACTGATCCGTAATCGGCAATCGATCAGTTGTATCCTGGCTGCATGAAAAAATGTGAGGAGTTGTGTAACGATTGTTGCTCCTGCCTTGAGATGATAGTACAATTAACTTGTACCGGTACCCTGGACCGACGTGGTCCGTCACCGACTCATAAGAACACGTAGTCGGCTGTGGTATATCGACGAAACTTGAGTTTATTTTAGCCTTAGTATTGATACTTTAGGCTGAATGTGTGCTGTAGGTACTTGATTCGACCCCTGGTAAGCAAAGTCTAATGAGTGAACAGGCTGGTGCCCGTTATCACGATCCGGTGATAAAAGAAAGTGTAGTTTTTTATCAATCCGTGTGACAGTGTTCGTATGTCCTGGTGTCCGTGTATTAGAGTACGTTCATAAATTTAGTTTATAAATGTGCAACGTCCAAATAACGCAACATCTTCCTTGTCAATTATGTGGAACGAGTGTCCGTGGTGTACGTGCTATCCATCTTGACACATGACGAAGTGTGCATATAAAAAGTCGTAATATGTACTAACTCACCCCTGCGCCGATAATTCAGACATGAAGGAGTGTCGGCAGTAGATATAATGAACGTATGATGTACATGTCCCACAAATGTAGGTAGTTCAATGCTTTGGCGTTCTGAACCAACAAGTCAAAACTTTCTGTAATGTTCACAGAATTGCGAATGTCTTTCCAACAGCGTAACTATAACTGTGCGTCGGCAGTACACCCCATCATTTTGTATCAGTCCACCGATAAATCTGATAAAATTGTGACAAATATCTGAGCCTGTAATGAACTTCATAGATTCAGCAAATTGCTCCACATAATGCACCACTTTCGCGCATTTCTAATCGATCATAGATTCTTGAATACAAAATTTTCAATCGTTGTGCTATAGTCTAATAGGTTACTGTGGTGTAGAAATTTTGGGAGCGCAGTGTTTCTTCAGCTCTCACTGCCTACTCACATCGACATAATTCCTTTCAATGTCGACCATGGTGTCGATTGTTTCGTATATCTCTTATGTAACCACCATCTTCTTTTCTCACGTAGACTTATAGTTGTAACTGTATATTCTTTAAATAAATAATGTTCTTAAATAAGTTACTTATTACTCAATGTTCGTTATTTCTAATATTTTATAGCGCTGTGGTGTGTTCAATAAGGTGGAATGTTTTTGCGCATCTGGTGCAAACTTGATATGATTAATAGATCGTACTTCTTGAACATGATTGAGTTATTATGTATTAATTTGTACGTACTTACAGTTTTTATGATGTTTTTAATTTCACCTGTTGATATTACTTTATCACAACAATGCTCTTTTCCTTAATTATTCTGCGGTTGTTTCCGGCATTTTTATGACGCAGATTTCATGTGCTCCTTCTTTCTTTCTGTGTAGCGCGGTGTGGAATGTGCCACTGGCGCGTAATTTCTTTTATGATCAGCTATGGAAAATTGGCGGGGAATCTGTGTTGACAAACAACAGTCCGAGACGACCCCAAGTGTCTTGAAGTGCCTGTCCTCTAAATCTCCCCGGGACCGTACCTTAAAGCAACTCAAATTGAACTCGTCAAGACAGATCAGAAACAACAAAACATGTTCTATCTTACCAACAGGATCATGAACATATAGCAGACTCAAGTCGAGCAAAGCGATTAAGACGTACGTTTATTCCGCCGCAGGACAAAGTATATAGCTCTTGTAGAAACGTGAGCTGATCCCTATACGCAGGATCGGCACTCACTTAAATAACATCTACCTACGAGCTCTAAGTCCAGCTCGCTGCCCCTTGAGGCTTAATTATCCAAATCCTCAGTTCAACTTGATTAATAAAAGTCTAGGTATCCGCACCCGGTCTTTCTACTGTTGTGTTGTCTTTAATACATTCCTCTCCGGACTCCCAGCTGCTTCATCACGAAATTACCGCCTCCAAGGTGTCACCTTCCACACGGAGCCTTTTAGAAACACATCCTTTCGAATCCACAATTCACAGCGTCCCCCGTTGCCGTCCAATGACGTTGTTTTCCTTTCCTTGGTTTCTCATATTTGTCGTCCAGTTTTGTGACTGTCTGGGAAATCCAGTAAGGTCTCTTCTTTATACTTGGGGGCGCGTGTTTCCCTTATGTGGCAGTCAGTATGTTTTTTTTTCTTGCTAAAGCTACCTTAGACATGGCGATTCTTGTTCTAATCTCCTCAAGGCATCTCCCCAAAAGTGTTATTACTGTTCCGTGATAATTGTACCTATTCACTTGTTGAAGAATATTGCCATTTACTTGTATATTACTTTTGGTATTTCGTTCTTCCTAGTGACGACCATAATCTGTGTCTTCTTACAATTAATTCCTAACCCTCGTTGTTCACTGTGTGTAACCAACCGCATATACTAAATGTTGCAGGTCCTGTTCATTGTCTGCAATCAAGACTGTATCGTCTGCATATCTAATGTTATTGATGCATCGTCCCCCAATGTTGATTCCTTCCATATCTTCTATATTTCTGAAAATATTTTCACTGTACAGGGAAAACAGATCTGAGACATTACACATCCCTGTCTCACACCTCTCTTAATAGGCTGATATTGGCCTACTTCATTATCACTCTTATGGCAGCTTGTTGTTTCCAATATATGTTTTTTACAAGTCTAAGGTCTTTTCCATCAATTTGTAGATCTTCAAGCATCCTTATCATGTTGACATGTCTCACTGTTATCGAAAGCCTTTGTGTAGTCAATAAGCAAAGGTGTAGATCTTTGTTTAATTCTATAGATCGTTCAATGACGGTTCTCAGTAAATACACAGCTTTACTGTACCCCTTTCCCTTCTACAAACCCACATTGTTCTTCTCCTATTTCAGGTTGTATTTTCTTCCTAACTCTTTGCATGATAATTCTTAGCAAAATCTTCGTGATGTGACTCATTATACTAATTGTTCGATGTTGATCACATTCCAAGGCTCCTGATTTCTTTGGGATTGCAATAAATACAAAATTTAAATAATTCATGAGGATATTTCCAGTATGATATATTGTATTAAGCAGACGGGAAACTTTATCTATTCCATATTCTTCTAAAGCATTAATCATTTCTGTTGTGACACTGTCTGAACCGGGGTCTTGCCAGATTTCATATGGTTAAGAGCATTCTGATGCCTTTATGTCACATGGAAAATTTTTACATTAGCCAAAAGGTAAACACATCTACCAATAGACAATGAGGCATGTGTTATGCAACTTGAAATATCCAGCGTCTTCAATACTTTGGCAGCAACCATCTGTCGTGTCAATCCCACACACTTCCACACAGATCACAAGGCCCAAAGTCACCCCCACACATTTACATAGGTCATAAGGCTAATGCCACATGGTGCACATACATACACACACACAAACTTTATATAGATTCCCAAGGCCAATGTCACACATACACACACAAAAGCTACCACACAGATATATGTCACTCACCACACTAGTGTATAGCAAAGTGTATCAACACAAGGCACTGACTTATCTTGACTAGACAGGTGTATCAACACAAGTGTTAATTACTTTGTAGTATTCACCTAGAGAAGGACTAGACAGGTGTATCAAACAAAGTTAATTACCTTGTAGTATTCACCTAGAGAAGGACTAGACAGGTGTATCAATACAAGTGTTTAAATTTCCTTGTAGTATTCACCTAGAGAAGGACTAGACAGGTGTATCAACACAAGTGTTAATTACCCTTGTAATATTCACCTAGAGAAGGACTATACAGGTGTATCAACACAAGTGTTAATTACCTTGTAGTTTCACCTAGAGAAGGACTAGACAGGTGTATCAACACAAGTGTTAATTACCTTGTAGTATTCACCTAGAGAAGGACTAGACAGGTGTATCAACACAAGGCACTGACTTATCTTGTATCATTCACCTAGAGAAGGAGTAGACAAATGTATCAACACAAGTGTTAACTACCTTGTAGTATTCACCTGGGAAAGGGCTAGACAGGTGTATCAATACAAATGTTAATTACCTTGTAGATTCACCTGGGAAAGGACTAGACAGGTGTATCAATACAAGCGTTAACTACCTTGTAGTATTCACCTGGAGAAAATACAACTGAATGTGATCCAAGAAAAGGGAGGGTCCCCATGCGACCCCCCCTATTTTTGGATCACATTCAGTTGTATTTTCTCCAGGTGAATACTACAAGGTAGTTAACGCTTGTATTGATACACCTGTCTAGTCCTTTCCCAGGTGAATACTACAAGGTAATTAACATTTGTATTGATACACCTGTCTAGCCCTTTCCCAGGTGAATACTACAAGGTAGTTAACACTTGTGTTGATACACTTGTCTACTCCTTCTCTAGGTGAATGATACAAGATAAGTCAGTGCCTTGTGTTGATACACCTGTCTAGTCCTTCTCTAGGTGAATACTACAAGGTAATTAACACTTGTGTTGATACACCTGTCTAGTCCTTCTCTAGGTGAATACTACAAGGTAATTAACACTTGTGTTGATACACCTGTATAGTCCTTCTCTAGGTGAATATTACAAGGTAATTAACACTTGTGTTGATACACCTGTCTAGTCCTTCTCTAGGTGAATACTACAAGGTAATTAACACTTGTATTGATACACCTGTCTAGTCCTTCTCTAGGTGAATACTACAAGGTAATTAACATTTGTGTTGATACACCTGTCTAGTCCTTCTCTAGGTGAATACTACAAAGTAATTAACACTTGTGTTGATACACCTGTCTAGTCAAGATAAGTCAGTGCCTTGTGTTGATACACTTTGCTATACACTAGTGTGTGTGAGTGACATATATCTGTGTGGTAGCTTTTGTGTGTGTATGTGTGACATTGGCCTTGGGAATCTATATGAAAGTTTGTGTGTGTGTATGTATGTGCACCATGTGGCATTAGCCTTATGACCTATGTAAATGTGTGTGGGTGACATTGGCCTTGTGATCTGTGTGGAAGTGTGTGGGATTGACACCGACAGATGGTTGCTGCCAAAGTATTGAAGACAGCTGGATATTTCAAGTTTGCATAACACATGCCTCATTGTCTATTGGTAGATGTGTTTACCTTTTGGCTAATGTCAAAATTTCCATGTGACATAAAGGCATCAGAATGCTCTTAACCATATGAAATCTGGCAAGACCCCCGGTTCAGACAGTGTCACAACAGAAATGATTAATGCTTTAGAAGAATATGGAATAGATAAAGTTGCCAGTCTGCTTAATACAATATATCATACTGGAAATATACCTCATGAATTATGTAATTCTGTATTTATTGCAATCCCAAAGAAATCAGGAGCCTTGGAATGTGATCAACATCGAACAATTAGTATAATGAGTCACATCACGAAGATTTTGCTAAGAATTATCATGCAAAGAGTTAGGAAGAAAATACAACCTGAAATAGGAGAAGAACAATGTGGGTTTGTAGAAGGAAAGGGTACAGTAATGCTGTGTATTTACTGAGAACCGTAATTGAACGATCTATAGAAGTAAACAAAGATCTACACCTTTGCTTTATTGACTACACAAAGGCTTTCGATAAAGTGAGACATGTCAACATGATAAGGATGCTTGAAGATCTACAAATTGATGGAAAAGACCTTAGACTTGTAAAAAACATATATTGGAAACAACAAGCTGCCATAAGAGTTGATAGTGAAGTAGGCCAATATCAGCCTATTAAGAGAGGTGTGAGACAGGGATGTGTAATGTCTCCAGATCTGTTTTCCCTCTACAGTGAAAATATTTTCAGAAATATAGAAGATATGGAAGGAATCAACATTGGGGGGCGATGCATCAATAACATTAGATATGCAGACGATACAGTCTTGATTGCAGACAATGAACAGGACCTGCAACATTTAGTATATGCAGTTGTTACACACAGTGAACAACGAGGGTTAGAATTAAATTGTAAAAAGACACAGATTATGGTCGTCACTAGGAAGAACGAAATACCACAATGTAATATACAAGTAAATGGCAATATTCTTCAACAAGTGAATAGGTACAATTATCACGGAACAGTAATAACACCTGTTGGGAGATGCCTTGAGGAGATTAGAACAAGAATCGCCATGTCTAAGGTAGCCTTTAGCAAGATGAAAAACATACTGACTGCCACATAACGGAACACGCGCCACCAAGTATAAAGAAGAGACCTTACTGGATTTTCCCAGACAGTCACAAAACTGGACGACAAATATGAGAAACCAAGGAAAGGAAAACAACGTCATTGGACGGCAACGGGGGACGCTGTGAATTGTGGATTCGAAAGGATGTGTTTCTAAAAGGCTCCGTGTGAAGGTGACACCTGGAGGCGGTAATTTCGTGATGAAGCAGCTGGGAGTCCGGAGAGGAATGTATTAAAGACAACACAACAGTAGAAAGACCGGGTGCGGATACCTAGACTTTTATTTAATCAGTTGAACTGAGGATTTGGATAATTAAGCCTCAAGGGCAGCGAGCTGGACTTAGAGCTCGTAGGTAGATGTTATTTAAGTGAGCGCCGATCCTGCGTATAGGGATCAGCTCACGTTTCTACAAGAGCATATACTTTGTCCTGCGGCGGAATAAACGTACGTCTTTCGCTTGCTCGATTTGAGTCTGCCTATATGTTCATGATCCTGTTGGTAAGATAGAACATGTTTTGTTGTTCTGATCTGTTCTTGACGAGTTCAATTTGAGTTGCTTTAAGTGTACGGTCCCGTGGGATTTAGAGGACAGGCACTTCGAGACACATTGGGGGTCGTCTCTGGACTGTTTGTTTGTCAACACAGATTCCCCGCCAATTTCCATAGCTGATCATAAAAGAAATTACGCGCCAGCGGCACATTCCACACCGCGCTACACAGAAAGAAAGAAGGAGCACATGAAAATCCGCGTCATAAAAATGCCGGAACAACAGCCGAAATAAATTAAGGGAAAGAGCATTGTGTGATAAAGTAATATCAACAGGTGAAATTAAAACATCATAAAAACTGTAAGTACGTACACAATTAATACATAATAACTCAATCATGTTCAAGAAGTGCGATCTATTAATCATATCAAGTTTGCACCAGATGCGCAAAAAACATTCCACCTTATTGAACACACCACAGCGCTATGAAATATTAGAAATAACGAACATTTAGTAATAGTGTAACTTATTTAAGAACATTATTTATTTAAAGAATATACAGTTACAACTACTAAGTCTACGTGAGAAAAGAAGATGGTGGTTACATAAGAGATATACGAAACAATCGACACCATGGTCGACATTGAAAGGAATTATGTCGATGTGAGTAGGCAGTGAGAGCTGAAGAAACACTGCGCTGCCACAATTCTACACCACAGTAACCTATTAGACTATAGCACAACGATTGACAATTTGTATTCAAGAATCTATGATCGATTAGAAATGCGCGAAAGTGGTGCATTATGTGGAGCAATTTGCTGAATCTATGAAGTTCATTACAGGCTCAGATATTTGTCACAATTTTATCAGATTTATCGGTGGACTGATACACACATGATGGGGTGTACTGCCGACGCACAGTTATAGTTACGTTGTTGGAAAGACATTCGCTAATTCTGTGAACATTACAGAAAGTTTTGACTTGTTGGTTCAGAACGCCAAAGCATTTAACTACCTACATTTGTGGGACATGTACATCATACGTTCATTATATCTACTGCCGACACTACTTCATGTCTGAATTATCGGCGCATAGGTGAGTTAGTACATATTACGACATTTTATATGCACACTTCGTCATGTGTCAAGATGGATAGCACGTACACCACGGACACTCGTCTCCACCATAATTGACAAGGAAGATGTTGCGTTATTTGGACGTTGCACATTTATGAACTGAATTTATGAACGTACTCTAATACACGGACACCAGGACATACGAACACTGTCACACGGATTGATAACAAGACTACACTATCGTTTATCATCGGATCGTGATAACGGGCACACAGCCTGTTCACTCATTAGACTTTGCTTACCAGAGGTCGAATCAAGTACCTACAGCACACATTCAGCCTAAAGTATCAATACTAAGGCTAAAATAAACTCAAGTTTCGTCGATATACCACAGCCGACTACGTGTTCTTATGAGTCGGTGACGGACCACGTCGGTCCAGGGTACCGGTACAAGTTAATTGTACTATCATCTCAAGGCAGGAGCAACAATCGTTACACAACTCCTCACATATTTTCATGCAGCCAGGATACAACTGATCGATTGCCGATTACGGATCAGTATAGTTTGGAACTTATCAACACGTAATTGAGAGTCTCAAATTATATCAATTCTCGAGCGATTCAAATATTACTCTACGTTCGGGAGATGCGCTAAAGGCCAGTAGCAATTGTATTGTTGATGTATTATAGCATTGATCCTTGTAATAAGGCACTATTTATCATTTTTTTTTATCTTGCGGGCTTCACCATAATACTATTGTCTTGTCATAACTGTAGTAGTATAGTATGTGCGTTACCCGTTAAAATGTGGATACAAAAATTTGTTATTGTTTGTAAACAGTAATATGTATTCGCGTCACTCGTCATTCGTCTTTGATGATTGTTAGTTGTCTTGCGTTACATATATATATTGTATATTGAATATATTTCTTCATATTTATTTTTTCTAGTATATTTATTTAGTTTATTATAGAGATATTTGATTGATTTTTTTTTGTGGTGTTCAAGTTGACACTACAAATTTATTTGAGTTGTATTTGCTCAAGTGTGATATAACATTTACGGTACTATCCGAATGATAGTGATCTGAGACAATATTACAATTTTGTCGATTCTTTTCTTCTCTTGCCTACGACCATATTTATTTCACCCAGATAGCTCATTTTACAGGTAGGACATTAGGACAAGATGTCGACACTACAACATTTCATTGAATTAGGTGAAAGGACTGGGTTAACTGGTTCTGACCTTAGAGATTGGGCAAAGCATGAGCTCAATGAACAACAAAAACGTGACAAAGAAACTAGACAACTCCAGCTTACAGCAGAGAAGGAAACTAGACAACTCCAGCTTACAGCAGAGAAGGAAGCTAGACAACTGGAAAAAGAGGAAAGACAACTACAAGCTACGCGTGAAAAGGAAGAAAGACAACTTCAACATACACGTGAGAAGGAGGAGAGAGAATTAAAGGAAAAAGAGATGGCTTTGGAACGCGAACGAATGGAGGCTAGAGAGAGAGAATTAAATGTGGAACGCGAAAAGATTGCAGCGGAAAAAGAGAAGTTAATTATGGAAATGCAATTGAAAGAGAAACAATTGGCGTTTGATAAAGAGCGACTTGCTACAGAAACACTTTGGAAGGACAAGGAGGTTGAAGGTAACCTAAGGGTCAAGACTCTTGAGTTGGAACGTGGAGCTGAAATCGAACGAGAGAAAATGATGGCTAAACAGAACGATCCTGTAAAAAAGTACCAAGGTTTATTTAGGAATTTTCAACAAGGTGATTCTGTTAGTTCGTGGATAACGAATTTCGATGTGCTCGTAAAGTACTACAAGGTACCGGAGAAGGACGTACCGATTTTATTTCATCGTCACCTCGCGTTAGAGCCGTTAAAAGTGATAGAGTTAATTCCTGAAGATCTACGTACAAATTACAAATACATGCGCGATCGTGTGCTATCACATTTTTCATTGGACGAGGCTGGTTTACGTACGAAGTTTAAGACACTTACACCGAAATCAAACCAAACGTTCCTTGATTTTGCTTCAGAAATGGCATCTAGTTTTGACAAGTGGTGTAAGGCTGCTGATATAGAATCTAATTATGAGAAAATTAGAGATTTAATTATCAGAGATAGACTGTTATCTGCGATACCAGAACCTATGGCAGTATTTCTGATGGAAAATAAATGTAAGAGTTTAAATGAAATGGAAGCTAAAGGTGAGTCTTACTTTAATGCACATAGAGACGTGTTTGCCAACTGTACTCAACCTGAATTAGTAATAGGAGCAAGTGCAAAATTCCAAAGAGGAAACGGTAAGTTTAGAAAGTTTAGTAGTGGTGGCAATAGAAATAGTCCTTACAATAGAGAAGGTGATAGACCAAGAAAGGCCAATTCACCAGATGTCAGTATTGTAGATTGTCGCATGGAAATTTAGAAATGTGTGATAAACATCCAGGTTATACCGCATATCTGAAAGACATTACTACTAAGAAGAGAAGTAAGTATGACTCTTTTAAAAGAAGCATTAAATGTTTCTCATGTAGGGCGTACGGACACACTAGTAGGTCGTGTCCGATGAGAAATTCCTGGAAGGAAGCGAGTACAGCATACATATACTCCAGTAGTGACTCAGACGATTTAGAAGAGACACACGCAGCTATCATACAACGATATGATGATCAGACTAGTAAGTCAGATAAGGGTATAACTGACAGTATTAGTAATGAATGTATAGAAACTATTCATGAAGCTAATGCCGTTAGCATACAAAATGGCAAACTAAAAGTTCATCAAGCATGGGTAAATGGTGAACCCACTACTTGCATTCGTGATTCTGGAGCTTCGATTGTCGGAGTAGATCGAAAGCTCATAAAAGAAGAAGATTATACAGGCGAGACTGTAGAGTGCAGAACATTCGGTGGCACAATAGAGAGATATAAGATTGCCACGATTACGATTATGTCACCATATTACGAAGGCACAATAAATGCAGCGGTATTACCAAATCCTTGTGCCGGATTACTGATTGGTAACATACCAGATGCGAAACAAGTAATGCATGATGAAGCAAAGCAATGGGAGATTGATCATGCAAGAGCTAACGCAATTACAAGAGCTCAAGACAAAAGGGATAAAGACAGTGACAAATTAGAAAATAATATCAGACTAGTGACTGATTTACCAGAAGATCAGAAACAGGATCCGACTCTAAAATCTTGTTTTAAGAAGTTGAGTGAACCAACAAAACAAGGTAAAAGAGGTAATTGGAAATTTTTCCTAGACAATAATATTTTATCGAGGCGATATGATAGAGGTACATCACGTTATTTTCAGACTGTACTTCCATCGAAATATCGTACTGAAGCATTAAAATTAGCACATGATTCTCCATTCGCTGGTCATATGGGGATTGCTAAAATCACTAATAGATTGCTAACGCAGTTCTATTGGCCTGGATATAACAAAGACATTACCACACATGTACGTTCATGTACATTATGTCAAATGACCACACAAAAAGGCAAACATCCCAAAGCACATGTTCAGAAAACTGATTTGGCATCACGACCATTTCAGAAAATAGCTATAGATATTGTGGGTCCACTAAATACAACTACTGATCGAGGCAATAGATTCATATTAACTATGATTGATCTGTGTACTCGTTGGCCAGAGGCTATTCCTTTAAAGTGTATCACGAGTAGATCCATTCTAGATTCATTGTTGATAATTTTTAGCAGAATAGGATTTCCTAGCTGCATATTATCAGATAGAGGTAGTCAGTTAGCGGCGGAATAAACGTACGTCTTTCGCTTGCTCGATTTGAGTCTGCTATATGTTCATGATCCTGTTGGTAAGATAGAACATGTTTTGTTGTTCTGATCTGTTCTTGACGAGTTCAATTTGAGTTGCTTTAAGTGTACGGTCCCGTGGGATTTAGAGGACAGGCACTTCAAGACACTGACCAATAAAAAGATATCAATTGAAACGAGAAAAAGAGTGTTGAGGTGCTACATAGAACCTGTACTTTTATATGGATGTGAAGCTTGGACAATGAGCAGTCAAGCTGAAAAACATCTGATGGCTGTAGAAATGTGGTTTCTGAGGAAAATGCAAAGAATACCATGACAGCCAGAAAGACCAATGAACAGGTCCTTCAAGAAACAAACGAAGATCGTAAACTGATTAGAGACATTAGACGCAGACAGTCAAAATTATTTGGGCATGTTATGAGAAGAAATGAATTGGAGAACTTGGTGACAACTGGTAAGATCGAAGGGAACAGACCAAGAGGAAGACCTAGAAGCAAATACCTGGATGGCTTGGCCTCATGGCATGGTCGAGACAGAAACACAGAGCTGATCCATGAACCTGGTGATCGAGTGAGATGGCAAAACATGACCGTCCACGCTTACCGGCATGGCACATGATGGATGGATGGATAAAGGCATTACACTGAAACAGATCAATCATCTCGAATGTCCAAGCTGTACAGTGACACCATCCACTCTCTACAGATCTACTGGACATATCATGACATCATCCACTCTCTACAGATCTACTGGACATATCCTGACATCATCCACTCTCTACAGATTTGCTGAACATATCCTGACATCATCCACTTTATAGATCTGCTGGACATATCCTTGACATCATCCACTCTACATATCTGCTGAACATATCCTGACATCATCCACTCTATAGACCTACTGAACATATCTTGACATCAATCCACTCTATAGACCTACTGAACATATCCTGACATACACTCTATAGATCTGCTGAACATTTCCTGACATCCACTCTACAGATCTGCTGAACATATCCTGACATCATCCACTCTCTACAGATCTGCTGCAACATATCATGACATCATCCACTCTCTACAGATCTGCTGCACATATCATGACATCATCCACTCTCTACAGATCTGCTGCACATATCATGACATCATCCACTCTCTACAGATCTGCTGAACATATCATGACATCATCCACTCTCTACAGACCTGCTGCACATATCATGACATCATCCACTCTCTACAGATCTGCTGCACATATGACATCATCCACTTTCTACAGATCTGCTGTACATATAACATCATCCACTATCTACAGATCTGCTGAACATATCCTGACATCATCCACTCTCTACAGATCTACTGAACATATCCTTACATCATCCACTCTATAGATCTGCTGAACATATCCTGACATCATCCACTCCCTACAGATCTACTGCACATATGACATCATCCACTCTCTACAGATCTGCTGTACATATCATAACATCATCCACTATCTACAGATCTGCTGAACATATCCTGACATCATCCACTCTCTACAGATCTACTGAACATATCCTTACATCATCCACTCTATAGATCTGCTGAACATATCCTGACATCATCCACTCTCTACAGATCTGCTGCACATATCATGACATCATCCACTCTCTACAGATCTACTGCACATGTGACATCATCCACTCTCTACAGATCTGCTGCACATACCATGACATCATCCACTCTCTACAGATCTGCTGGACATATCCTGACATCATCCATTCTCTACAGATCTGCTGCACATATCCTGACATCATCCACTCTCTACAGATCTGCTGCACATATCCTGACATCATCCACTCTCTACAGATCTGCTGAACATTTCCTGACATCATCCACTCTACACAGATCTGCTGGACATATTGTGACATGATGGGATGGCAAATTAGTTAGTTAGTTAGTTATCAGTTGGGGTATCTTCGTTGCACTCCGGACATGTCCATAGGTGCTCAGATCCTCCCCCCAGCATATGCATCAGCGTCCGGTGGCTAATAGTGCCAGTTCTGTGTTGGTTGACGAGGCGCTTTGTTTTCCTGATGTACCTCTCGCGTCTGGCTGTACCGATTCTTACTCCCAGGTCTTTCATCAAATATCTCCATTTTTGTATCTTGAAGCTTCAAAAGGATGTTCTCCACATGACTAGATCTGTGATTCAACTCTGTGCTCTGTGGGCCAGTCCCTGCAGCTGTCTGCCACATGTTGATGACATGACTCTGTATGTGCCCCTGTGCTTTCTGCCACATGTTGATAACATGACTCTGTATGTGCCCCTGTGCTGTCTGTCACATGTTGATGACATGACTCTGTATGTGCCCCTGTGCTGTCTGTCACATGTTGATAACATGACTCTGTATGTGCCCCTGTGCTGTCTGTCACATGTTGATAACATGACTCTGTATGTGCCCTTGTGCTGTCTGCCACATGTTGATAACATGACTCTGTATGTGCCCCTGTGCTGTCTGCCACATGTTGATAACATGACTCTGTATGTGCCCCTGTGCTGTCTGCCACATGTTGATGACATGACTCTGTATGTGCCCCTGTGCTGTCTGCCACATGTTGATGACATGACTCTGTATGTGCCCCTGTGCTGTCTGCCACATGTTGATGACATGACTCTGTATGTGCCCCTGTGCTGTCTGCCACATGTTGATGACATGACTCTGTATGTGCCCCTGTGCTGTCTGCCACATGTTGATGACATGACTCTGTATGTGCCCCTGTGCTGTCTGCCACATGTTGATGACATGACTCTGTATGTGCCCCTGTGCTGTCTGCTACATGTTGATGACATGACTCTGTATGTGCCCCTGTGCTGTCTGCCACATGTTGATAACATGACTCTGTATGTGCCCCTGTGCTGTCTGTCACATGTTGATGACATGACTCTGTATGTGCCCCTGTGCTGTCTGCCACATGTTGATTGACATGACTCTGTATGTGCCCCTGTGCTGTCTGCCACATGTTGATGACATGACTCTGTATGTGCCCCTGTGCTGTCTGCCACATGTTGATGACATGACTCTGTATGTGCCCCTGTGCTGTCTGCCACATGTTGATGACAAGACTCTGTATGTGCCCCTGTGCTGTCTGCCACATGTTGATGACATGACTCTGTATGTGCCCCTGTGCTGTCTGCCACATGTTGATGACATGACTCTGTATGTGCCCCTGTGCTGTCTGCCACATGTTGATGACATGACTCTGTATGTGCCCCTGTGCTGTCTGCCACATGTTGATGACGTGACTCTGTATATGCTCCTGTGCTTTCTGAGCTAGTCAGTGCAACTTTCTGCCACATTGTGGTCACTTCCCCATGTTTTAAACCTTTAGATGAGGCTGGGGATGATGAGGAAAGACAAAGCCACTTCCAGCGGCCACTTGCTGCAGGTGAACATTTTGTTTCTGGTATCCCAGGTGTATTTGCAGAAATGATTGACACAAGTGATGTGATTGTTTCAGACTTTCAGGACGCGGACTGCTTACATACTGCCCTTTGTGGTCATGTTTGTGCTGGGCTTCATCCCAGAGCTGAGTGCCCACTGGTCATTCAAAGTGCTGCTCTTCTTCCCCTGTTTCATTGCAGCCAACATTATATTCAGGTTTGCCTGGAAGCACAGCTTCATGTCGTGTGTAACTTAGTTGCTGTTGCAGTGAGCTTGTGTTGCTGTTTCAGATATATTGTGTGTGATTGAGTTGCTGGTTCAGATATATTGTGTGTGATTGATTGCTGTTTCAGATATATTGTGTGTGATTGAGTTGTTGTTTCAGATATGTTGTGTGCGACTGATTTGCTATTTCAGATATATTGTGTGTGACTGAGTTGCTGTTTCAGATATATTGTGTGTGACTGAGTTGCTGTTTCAGATATATTGTGTGTGATTGAGTTGCTGTTTCAGATATATTGTGTGTGACTGAGTTGCTGTTTCAGATATATTGTGTGTGACTGAGTTGCTGTTTCAGATATATTGTGTGTGACTGAGTTGCTGTTTCAGATATATTGTGTGTGATTGAGTTGCTGTTTCAGATATATTGTGTGTGATTCTGTTGTAGTTTCATGTATACTTTGTGTCCTTGAGTTGTCCTTGTGTATGGTTTAGTTATGTACATTGTGTGTGATTATGTTGTACCAGGTTGGTGAGTTCCTGTACTTGCATCATTGGTGTCACTGATGCTGTCGTATGTTGTGTGTGATTGTGTGTCATCATTGGTGTCACTGATGTTGTCGTATGTTGTGTGTGATTGTGTGGCATCATTGGTGTCACTGATGTCGTATTTTGCTTCTTGTGAGGGGGTCTCCCAACTCTGTGACAGAGTGATCAAGCGATCATTCTCACGCTCAGAAGATCGTGGGTTTGCAGACTGTTGGTCAGACCATGAGTGCAGTTTGTCTGGAGACAGCTCAGGGTCATGGCTGCAGCTATGGACTTCCTGCTTTGTGCGATGCTCTCGGCAGATGACTTTGCTGATGGGGTACAATGTGGTGCCTTGAAGTTGATCCTCTAGTCTTTAATCTGTAACCTGGAGGCTGTTTCAGAGATAGGGTAGCTATTTCAGGGTTAGGGCAGCTGTTTCAGGGATAGGGCAGCTGTTTCAGGGATAGGGCATCTGTTTCAGGAATATGGCAGCTTTTTCAGGGATAGGTCAAGTGCATTTGCACTGTAGAGTTGCAAGACTCCACATAATAGGGCAGGCAGTCTGTGCTGGTGTGTGTGTAAGGTTATGTTCCCATTGAAGGTTAGCACTGTCCAGACATTTAACCTGTGCTGATGTGTCTGTAGGGTTATGTTCCCATTGAAGATTAGCACTGTCCAGACATTTAACCTGTGCTGGTGTGTGTGTAGGGTTATGTTCCCATTGAAGGTTAGCACTGTGCAGACATTTAACCTGTGCTGGTGTGTGTCCGTAGGGTTATGTTCCCATTGAAGTTTATCACTGTCCAGACATAGAGTTTGTGTTTGTATCTCTAGGGATTGGGGATGATCCCAGTCCAGACATCTAGTCTGTGCTGGTGTGTCTCTAGGGATCAGACACATTCCCATTGAGGTAGAGCAGTGACAGAATGCAGTTAGTGTAATATTTTATTTTCTGTGTTCATGTGTCCTAATTTTTTCTTCTGTGTCCATGTGCTCTATTTTGTCTTCTGTGTTCATGCATTCTATTTTGTCTTCTGTGTTCAATGTTCTATTTTGCCTTCTGTGTTCACATGTTCTATTTTGTCTTTTGTGTTCACATGTTCTATTTTGTCTTCTCTGTTCATGTGTTCTATTTTGTCTTCTTTGTTCATGTGTTCTGTCTTCTGTGTTCACATGTTCTGTTTTGTCTTCTGAGTCTACATGTTCTGTTATGTCTTCTGCATTCACATGTTCTATCTTGTCTTCTGTTTCATGCGTTCTGTTTTGTTATTCTGTGTTCATGCGTTGTTTTGTCTTCTGTGTTCATGTGTTCTGTTTCATCATCTGTGTTCATGTGTTCTATTTTGTCTTCTGTGTTCATGTGTTCTATTTTGTCATTTGTGTTCACATGTTCTATTTTGTCATCTGTGTTCATGTGTTCTATTTTGTCTTCTGTATCCATTGTTCTATTTTGTCTTCTGTGTCCATGTGTTCTATGTTGTCTTCTGTATACATGTGTTCTATTTTGTATTCTGTGTTCACATTTTGTCTTCTGTGTTCACGTGTTCTGTCTTTTGCGTTCACATGTTCTGTTTTGTCTTCTGTGTTCACATTTTCTATTTTGTCTTCTGTGTTCACATGTTCTATTTTGTCTTCCATGTTCACTTGTTCTATTTTGTCTTCTGTGTTCACATGTTCTATTTTGTATTCTGTGTTCTTCTTCTTCTTTGCGATCATCCGGAGTGTTTTTTTCAGATGTTATTGCGGTGTGTCTGTTATGCGCCTTTGGGCCGAAACCCGTAGGCCAACACATCGACTTTAGCGTGCTTTTTTGACCAGGTAGCATTCCTGGGAGACTCTCACTTTTGCGGTGCCGTCTGCAACCCAGCTGGCCAGGATGGAACGGTCGAAGACAACGGTCATCCCTCAAAGGAAGGCAGGGACAGTCCATAGCATTTTCCGCCATCCAAGGTTGCTTCCATAGTTGCAGGGCCGACACATAGCGCCCTGTATTCTGTGTTCACATTTTGTCTTCTATGTTCACATGTTCTATTTTGTCTTCTGTGTTCACATGTTCTATTTTGTCTTCTGTGTTTATGTGTTCTATTTTGTCTTCTGTGTTCACATGTTCTATTTTGTCTTCTGTGTTCATGTGTTGTGAACAGATCAAGCAAGGAGTAAGACAAGAATATGTTTGTCCCTGTCTGTCTGTGGTTGTACTGAAATATTCAGTACTTCCTTGTTTGTCTGTGGTTGTATTGAAATATTCAGTTCTTCCTTGTCTGTGGTTGTATTGAAATATTTAGTACTTCCTTGTTTGTCTGTGGTTATATTGAAATGTTCAGTAATTCCTTGTTTGTCTGTGGTTATATTGAAATGTTCAGTAATTCCTTGTTTGTCTGTGGTTATATTGAAATGTTCAGTAATTCCTTGTTTGTCTGTGATTGTATTGAAATATTCAGTAATTCCTTGTTTGTCTATGGTTGTATTGAAATATTCAGTAATTCCTTGTTTGTCTGTGGTTGTATTGAAATATTCAGTAATTCCTTGTTTGATGTTATGTTTTGATGTCCACTGGTTGCTTGTTTGTCTGTTAACCTTTGACATGTTGCTGGCTGACAGGAGCATGTTCGATTCTCGGATGGCACAGTTACTGCCCATCTCCATCTACCTGGCGACCAAGTTCTGGATGTATGCCACGTGGTTCTACTACTTTTTGCCATGTATCCTTGACCTTGTTAACTATATCAGCAGAATTCACAAAATATCTCCCTCACTCTGTGTGTGTGAGAGAGAGAAAGGCTAGGTGTGAGAGAGAGAGAGAGGCTGAGTGTGTGTGTGTGTGAAAGAAATGGTGAGAAGTGAGACTGGGTGTGTATGTGTGTGAGAAAGTCTGAGTGTGTATGCGTGTGAGAGAGATTGGGTGTGTATGTGTGAAAGAGAGACTGGGTGTATGTGTGTGAGGCTAGGTGAGTGTGAGAGAAAGACTGTGTATGTGAGTGAGAGACTGTGTGTATGTGAGTGAGAGTCTGGATGTGTTTGTGAAAGAGAGACTGAGTATATGCATGTGAGAGACTGGGTGTGTGTGGGGAGAGAGACTGGGTATTTTGTGTATGTGTGTGAAAGAAGCTGGGTGTGTGAGAGAGAGAAAGAGAGAGACTAGGTGTGTGTGTGAGAGAGGCTGGGTATGTGTGTGTGTGTGAGAGAGACTGGGTGTATATGTGTGAAAGACTGTGTGAGGGAGGCTGAGTGTGTGTGTGTGTCTGAGAGAGAAACCGGGTGTGTGTGTGAGAGAGACTGGTGTGTGTGTGTGAGAGAAATTAAGTGAGAGAGAGAGAGAATGGGTGTGTGTGTGAGAGAGAGCTGTGTGTGAGAGAGAGATTCATTGAGTGTGAGATGAGACTGGGTGTGTGTTTGTGTGTGTGTGAGAGAGACTGGGTGTGTGTGTGTGTGTGAGATTCAGTGAGAGTGTGAGAGAGACTGGGTGTGTGTGAGTTAGATATGTGTGTGTATGAGAGACTGGGTGTGTTAGAGATAGAGACTGGGTGTGTGTGAGAGAAGGACTGGTGTGCCTGAGATAGAGATTCAGTGTGTGAGAGAGAGACTGATGTATATGTTAGAGAGAGACTGGATGTGTGGGAGAGAGACTGGGTGTGTGAGATAGAGATTCAGTGAGTGTGAGAGAGATTTCGAGTGTGTGGGAGAAAGACTGGGTGTGTGTGTGAGAGAGATTTGGTGAATGTGTCTGTGAGATTGAGAGACTCTCTGTGTGTGTGTGTGTGTGAGAGAGAGAGGGAGAGACAGAGAGAGAGAGAGATCCAGTATCTTGTAGACTAGGTGTGTGTGTGATCCAGTATCTCGTAGGCTGGGTGTGCGTGTGATCCAGTATTTTATAGACTGGTTGTGTGTATGTGATCCAGTATCTCATAGGCTTGGTGTGTGTGTGTATGTGATCAGTATCTCGTAGGCTGGGTGTGTGTGTGTGATCCAGTCTCTTGTAGACTGGGTGTGTGTGTGTGATCCAGTATCTTGTATGCTGGGTGTGTGTGATCCAGTATCTCGTAGGATAGGTGCGTTTCTGTGATCCAGTATCTTGTAGGCTGGGTGTGTGTGTGATCCAGTATCTTGTATGCTGGGTGTGTGTGTGTGTGATCCAGTATCTTGTATGCTGGGTGTGTGTGTGTGTGTCTGATCCAGTATCTTGTATGCTGAGTGTGTGTGTGATCCAGTATCTCATAGGCTGGGTGAGTTTCTGTGATCCAGTATCTCATAGGCTTGGGGGTGTGTGTATGTGTGTGTGTGTGTGCGCATGAGAGAGAGAGAGAGAGAGAGAGAGAGAGAGAGAGAGAGAGAGAGAGAGAGATCCAGTATCTTGTAGACTGGGTGTGTGTGTGTGTGATCCAGTATTTTGTAGGCTGGATGTGTGTGTGTGTGATCCAGTATCTCGTAAGCTGGGTATGTGTGTGTGTGATCCAGTATCTCATAGGCTGGGTGTGTGTGTGTGTGTGTGTGATCCAGTATCTTGTAGGCTGGGTGTGTGTGTATGTGTGTGATCCAGTGTTTCGTTGTGACTTGCCATGGTTCAACATTTGCTCAGGTGTTGCTGTTAGGGAAGCAAGGGTCTAACTGTAATCGGTAATGCATGACGTAGCAGGCCAGTAGAAGGGCTGTGCCTGGGGCAGGCTTGTCTACCTCATCACGTAAACAACTCAGACACAATATACAACTAATCATGGACAAGCAACTGGATGACTTAGACTGTACTTGTATCACACATAGAACAACTCAGACACAATATACAAACTAATCATGGACAAGAACCTGGATGACTTAGACTGTACTTGTATCACACATAGAACAAATCAGACACAATATACAACTAATCATGGACAAGCAACTGATGAACTTAGACTGTACTTGTATCACACACATGAAATAAGATGCAAAAAGACAATATACACACTCAATAGGAGGTGAATTCAAAATGGGAAAGGCACAGATCATAGGTGAAAACCAAGTCAATAACAACCCACTCTTCCTTGGGGAAGCCTCAATCCAAGACTCACAATTGTCAATCAATGTAGGGCAGCAGTGTAAATACAAATGGGGAACAGATAGAGGTATTAGAATAAGAATACAAACAGCAAAGATAATGAGAGGACACCAAGAAAATAACCTAAGTCCCACTGGGCGAAGCCTCACTCCAAGAGACACAATCGTCAGCCTCTGTAGGCAGCAGTGTAGACACAGATGAGGGAACAAATAGAGATATTAACAATAACAATTCAACAGGCAAGCAGAGCTTTCATAGCGTGGAGAGTCGCAGGATGTTTACACTTGGCACCAAACTGATAATATTTCACTACAATGTTCAAGACAGTACTGCTGTCTTTATCAGAGACATGGAGAATTTTCACTCCAGTAGTCAAACATTACTGCTATCTTTATCAGAGACATGGAGAATATTTCACTCCAATGTTCAAACATTACTGCTATCTTTATCAGAGACATGGAGAATATTTCACTCCAGTATTCAAACATTACTGCTGTCTTTATCAGAGACATGGAGAATATTTCACTCCAGTATTCAAACAGTACTGCTGTCTTTATCAGAGACATGGAGAATATTTCACTCCAGTATTCAAACAGTTCTGCTATCTTTATCAGAGACATGGAGAATATTTCATTCCAATGTTCAAACAGTTCTGCTATCTTTATCAGAGACATGGAGAATATTTCACTCCAGTATTCAAACATTACTGCTATCTTTATCAGAGACATGGAGAATATTTCACTCCAGTATTCAAACATTACTGCTATCTTTATCAGAGACATGGAGAATATTTCATTCCAATGTTCAAACAGTTCTGCTATCTTTATCAGAGACATGGAGAATATTTCATTCCAATGTTCAAACAGTTCTGCTATCTTTATCAGAGACATGGAGAATATTTCTTTCCCAATGTTCAAACAGTTCTGCTATCTTTATCAGAGACTGGAGAATTTTCACTCCAGTATTCAAACTTTAAATGCTATCTTTACAGAGACATGGAGAATATTTCATTCCAATGTTCAAACAGTTCTGCTATCTTTATCAGAGACATGGAGAATATTTCATTCCAATGTTCAAACAGTTCTGCTATCTTTATCAGAGACATGGAGAATATTTCACTCCAGTATTCAAACAGTTCTGCTATCTTTATCAGAGACATGGAGAATTTTTTCATTCCAATGTTCAAACATTACTGCTATCTTTATCAGAGACATGGAGAATATTTCATTCCAATGTTCAAACAGTACTGCTATCTTTATCAGAGACATGGAGAATATTTCACTCCAGTATTCAAACATTACTGCTGTCTTTATCAGAGACATGGAGAATATTTCACTCCAATGTTCAAACATTACTGCTTTTCTTTATCAGAGACATGGAGAATATTTCACTCCAATGTTCAAACAGTACTGCTATCTTTATCAGAGACATGGAGAATATTTCACTCCAGTTCAAACATTACTGCTGTCTTTATCAGAGACATGGAGAATTTTCACTCCAGTATTCAAACAGTTCTGCTATCTTTATCAGAGACATGGAGAATATTTCACTCCAGTATTAAAACTTTACTGCTATTTTTTATCAGAGACATGGAGAATTTTTCTTTCAATGTTCAAAAGTTCTGCTATTTTTATCAGAGACATGGAGAATATTTCACTCCAGTATTCAAACAGTTTGCTATCTTTTCAGAGACATGGAGAATATTTCACTCCAGTATTCAAACATTACTGCTATCTTTTCAGAGACAGGGAGAATATTTCACTCCATATTCAAACTTACTGCTATCTTTATCAGAGACATGGAGAAATTTCACTCCAGTATTCAAAATTACTGCTATCTTTATCAGAGACATGGAGAATATTTCACTCCAATGTTCAAACAGTTCTGCTATTTTCATCAGAGACATGGAGAATATTTCACTCCAGTATTAAAAACATTACTGCTATCTTTATCAGAGACATGGAGAATTTTTCATTCCAATGTTCAAACAGTTCTGCTATCTTTATCAGAGACATGGAGAATATTTCACTCCAGTATTCAAACATTATGCTATTTTTATCAGAGACATGGAGAATATTTCACTCCAGTATTAAAACATTACTGCTATCTTTATCAGAGACATGGAGAATATTTCACTCCAGTATTCAAACTTTACTGCTATCTTTATCAGAGACATGGAGAATATTTCTTTCCCAATGTTCAAACAGTTCTGCTGTCTTTATCAGAGACATGGGAATATTTCACTCCAGTATTAAAACAGTTCTGCTATCTTTATCAGAGACATGGAGAATATTTCACTCCAGTATTCAAACATTCTGCTATCTTTATCAGAGACATGGAGAAATTTCACTCCAGTATTCAAACAGTTCTGCTATCTTTATC
>JACEFZ010027242.1:0-39130 GCA_014155875.1 Cepaea nemoralis | reverse complement strand
ATTCATATACGTAACCACCATATATCCAACCCGTGAGTAGAAACCACGACCCATCACACCCTTGTTTATACATTACTCACCACGCATACTAACACATTCATATACGTAACCACCATATACCCAACCCATGAGTAGAAACCACGACCCATCACACCCTTGTTTATACATCACTACACCACGCATACTAACACATTCATATACGTAACCACCATATACCCAACCCATGAGTAGAAACCGCGACCCATCACACCTTGTTTATGCATTACTCACCATGCATAGTGAACACATTCATATACGTAACCACCATATAGCCAACCCATGAGTAGAAACCACGACCCATCACACCCTTGTTTATACATCACTACCCATACTAATATAAACTACGTAACCAAAATAACTTTCCCCTTCACACCCTCTCTTTGCAGTACAGAACCAACCAACTAAAAATTTACCTTAATTACTTTCACAGACACCCGTCAAAAAACCGTTCCCACCCAAAAAAATTTTACCGAGTCGACAGTTTTCCCCATATTTCCTTCATAAACCCTATCAGCCTCCAGATTCTGGAGCCGAGTCGACAATTTTCCCCATATTTCCTTCATAAACCCTATCAGCCTTCAGCCTCCAAAAAAATATGTGTCTGGAAACCTTAATATACTACTGACAGATGCCAAATACAGAAATCAGCATGTCGCACCCAAAGGACAGTCAAATAATCTTGGATGGACAGAAGAAATGAAGGAGTGCAATACTAATGATGTGATAGTTCTCGGGAGCTAGGATAGTCAACCATTGAATAGTTATCATTTATATTTTATTACGATCGTCCTGTCTGACGTTCCCAGACCCGATCGAAATGTATGGAAATGTATTCATCGACTGATTGATTATTTGCTCCAGAATATTGGCTAATAAAATTAGCCTCATCAACTTGTATGCCAGCCTTCTTGTGAATCCTTTTGATTCAAGTTCCGTTTACTTCGTTTGCTGGACAGTTGTCGGCACCTCTAGATTGTTTACGATTCGAGCCCATATTTATGCTAGAGCGACTTCCCAGCACCAATCAATTCAGCAACAGCCGGCGGCCATCGTTCAGAACATGCGGTGCACGCTAAAAACAACTGCGTTCAGATGTAAAAGCATTCCAAGTGAAATTCACAGCTCGCAGTGTCGCTCCATGCACTCACTCAGTAGCCGGGCGAGGGAACCATGCACTACCAGTCCAACATGAGGAAAATGCGAATGCAAACCGTAGCCACAAACGTAAACACTCCAGAGGCCTATTGGTGTAAATGCTTATCCGCCATGTTGGGGACCGGAAGACCCAATAGACTATATACTAAGTCTCAGCCCAAAGCCTCCTTAGTCGCCTCTTACGACATGAATGGAAGGCAACAGTTCTATTCTTCGCCTTGCTTATGGGCCCCGGCAACACACGGGCGACGTAAGGTTTTCAGGTAGAAGGCCAAGAGAGCACAGTAAAGGCACTGCCGTCAGAGAGGCTCTGTTAAGTGATGTAGCCCCCGCCCCCAGCCCAGATAGCGCTGTAGCACTATCAACTTAATATGTAACACGGTCACACACACGTAAATATGATAAAGAAGACAGTAACTCTTCGTTAAAAAGTTAATAGAAGAATAATAAAGGATGATTGGGATGATATGAACGATGATCATGTCCCGAAACATCACACTTTCTAATAACACAAGAAGTATTGTCAGTATTTGTGGTTCCGGGTTGTAACACACACACTCTCATGTTCTGGTCTAGTAAAATCTGATGGTTTGTTTGATTGTTTGTTTGAAAAATATTCGTGAATTCTGCCGCTCTCATGTAAACTTCCCTTAGGTGTGATGCTATTGGCAGTTGGCAGGCTGCTGGGTATCTAATGTTAGAATGTGTTTACTCAGCTTGTGGTAATGCAGTTCTTGGTGGAACAGTTGAGCTCTGAGTGGTCAGTGGCTGATATCAGATCGTCACTCTTTGCTGCTGTAGAACCATGAGATCCTTCAGCATTCACTGATGACTTCAATATTTGTAACCACGTATGCACCCCATATAGGCACAAACCACCACCTGTTTGAAAGAACAGAACAACAACCATGTACCACGCCCTCATCATGAAGTTGGGTATCTTATTCTATCCAGTTCGCTGCATTCCCATTTTAAGGTTGTCCTTGTGGAGTTTCCTATATACTGCGGCGGTCAGTCAAGGGCGCTGTAGTCCATACATCATCTGCCATTTAACCTTTTTCTATCCCTAAAGTCTAGTCTTCACATCATCTGTTTCCGAGTCACAGACACAGACACACACACACACACACACACACACACACACACACACACACACACACACACACACACACACAGACACACACAGATATATATATATATATATATATATATATATATATACTCTGTATATATAACAGAGTGTATGTGGCTGTGTTTGTGGTCAGCTATGTATTGGATATGTTCGATAACGGTACATCCGATTGAGATGAAATTTTCTACACGTCTTCCTTTCATTCCTGTGCAACCGAATGTAATAGTTTCTTAGTGTAAAATCTTCTACTTATTTAATAACATTTACTTTTTCATTTTTCATTATATAATTTCTATATAGCAGAGGGACTTCACTCTAGAAAAGTTATTTCAAGGGGCATAACTTTTAATAACATTTCTATATACTTTATAGTCATATTGTTGGACTTACTTGCACTATTGTTAAACTCTTTGTCTATAGTTATTTTCAGGCATATGAGTTATAATAAATAATGATATAATCTTTAAGGCTTTTTCAAAGTTTTCTTAAAAATAATGCATAATGCATAACATTGTAACCCATCTTTTTCTGCTTAAAGAACTTGTCAACTGTCATGTCGGTGATTAAAAACAGTTTTCATTAAAAATAATGAATGGTGTGTGGAAGGACATTCTTTTAAGTTACTGTGCGCCAGGAGCTGGCGAAACCACGCCGGGTCAGATAGATAGACAGACAGACAGATAGTCGGGAACGGAAGCTTATTTGACTACTTATATGAATTAAATTACATGCTCCCCACCAGGGACTGGGTGAAGCCGGGCCGGGTCAGACAGACAGACAGATAGACAGACAGACAGTCGGGAACGGGAGAGCTTATATGACTACGTATATGAATTAAATGAGATGCTCCCCACCAGGGACTGGGTGAAGCCGGGCCGGGACAGACAGACACAGATAGATAGACAAACAGATAGTCGGGAACGGGAGAGCTTATATGACTACGTATATGAATTAAATGAGATGCTCCCCACCAGGGACTGGGTGAAGCCGGGCCGGGTCAGACAGACAGACAGATAGACAGACAGACAGATAGTCGGGAACGGGAGAGCTTATATGACTACTTATATTAATTAAATGAGATGCTCCCCACCAGGGACTGGGTGAAGCCGGGCCGGGTCAGCCAGACAGACAGACAGACAGACAAACAAGCAGACAGACTGACTGATAGATAGATAGATCCCCTCCAGGGCCTGGGCGAAGCCGGGCCGGGTCAGCTAATATATATATATATATATATATATATATATATATATATATATATATATATATATATATATATATATATATATATATATATATATATCCAACATCTCATGTCTAACAAGACATGCATCATCATTGTTATGCAGTGTCTCAAATATTATGCAGACGTTCAGTCACCCATATCTCTGGATGGCATTTAGATAATGACGGCATTCATACAATTTCCTGGTGATGCAACCTTTTCAGTGTAGATGGTTGCACATAATTATATGTTCACATCTCATATAAGTAGTAAAATAATATTTCATTTAGCATGTGTAATAGACAAAAGAGGTTATTAAATAACTAATAAGACATCTTAGTAGAAACTTATGGCATGAATATGATGGAGCATGTCGTGTTAGACATGAGATGTTGGCTACATCTTTCAACATATATGTGTGTATATTCATTGCATCATATCATTGAACCGAAATAGATGATATAAAGACCTGACCTTAGGGATAGAAAAATGTAAAAGGGCAAATGATGTATGGACTTATTGTGCGACCACTGCGCCCTTGACAGCCGCTACATATAGGAAAACCCACAATGACAACCCTAAACAAGAGATCTGGCGAATTGGATATAATACCGAACCAAACTTCCTTATGAGGGCGGGATGCATGGTTGTTGTTCTGTTCTTTCAAACAGTGGTGGTTTGTGCCTCTACGGGTTGCCTACGTTGTTACAAATATGGAAGTCACCGGTGAATGCCGACGGTTCTCACCTGACAAGTCAGAGCTCAACTTTTCCAACCAAAGAGGCCTTCCCCAGAATAGCTAAGTGAAACAATATAATATCAATCCACCTATTGCCAAACGTTTGCCAATGAATAACTCCAGCCAATATGAACTCTAATTTAAAGACAGTAAGACGTACAGCTAAACCACATCTTTACTGGGCCAGAATATTATATGGTGCTGCGGAGTTCTACAGTGACTGACAATACTTATCCAGTGTGATACAGTATTAGCATTTGGGTGTTTCGGGACATAACCATTATTCATATCATCCCAATCATCCATTATAATTCTTCTATTAACTTGTTAACCAAGAGTTACTGTCTTACTCTATCATATTTACATGTATGTGTGATAGTGCTATAATACTATCTAGGGGATACAGATTAGGAGAGCTGTGTGGCAGGAAGAAAACTGGTCTTCAGTTTTCACTTCGGTGAAGATTGAACATCCTCCTGTCTCACAGCAGTGCCTTTCCTGAGCTCTCCTGACCTTCTACCTGAAAATCTTGCTTGATCTCTTAGTTAATTTTGCCAGATTGATCCAGTTCCCTAAAGAGTCTTGCGAGCCATTTCTGGTTTTCTTTTCGTAGTTGGCAACCACTTTTTAGGGATATTTATCTCCAACTCAACATACGCTATACCACAGACGTCAACCTCTGACTCATGCATACCTGAGTTAATTCGATTTGTTTGTTTATTTGCTCTTCATCCACTTATGCCATTAGGCGTCGTGGGGAGGGGTTATTGAAGTTCTAGCGCCTGTGACTAGCACCTTTCCTCCAATTTCCTCCATGGATCTTGAGCAGAATGTTTAGGATCAAGTAAATTCCCTACCGGTTTGCTAGACCAGTCGTAGGTTCCTTCGGTATCTGGGCTTTATGTTTGTAAACAATGAGAACAGGATAGTTTACTTCCTTTGGTCCTAGGGTAGTGGATCGGACATCTAGCCTTCTTGGACAAGGCTAAAGAAAAAGAAAAAAGGAAGAAAGTCCTTGTGCACATTGATCACATTAAACATCCCTTGGAAGTCGGATATCAAAAAGAGCAGGCAGATTATGCTGCTACCCAGGCTAAATTTCACTATTCGGACCCTCATCCAGAACGAAGGATGTTTATATCACGTATATGGTATGGTATACATACAATATGTACATACGTTTGGATACTTGCTAGAGTTATAGAGTTTGTGCACACTGTGCTGAAAATCTTTCTGTATGATATATGAATGGATGCTGAGCCAGTTATGGAGATAGGTGTGTGCAATGATGAGATACTTTACTAAAACAGCAAAAGCCATAAGTGTCTGAAAATTAGAGAGTTAAAGCAAAAACTAAAACAGACACGTATAGAGCAATATGTAGGACTGCGGAAGTGAAAGTAATAGCTGTCTGGGACCAAATTAGAGAGTGAGAGTCCAAGTTTATAGTCATGTAAAACTTTGCTCACTATGAGTTTCGTGGGGGTGGAAAAGAGTTGAGCTATTGTTGCTTTCTTCTCGCTCGTACTCGATTTAGAATTTAGTACATTTACTACAGACATATCAATGGGGAACCCTTTGATGCCACTAAGACAGTTCATCAATAAAACACATGTATCCCCGGGAAGGTTAACCAAGTCGGATGTGTCGGCCTAACGGCGCAAGAACGCAGCTCTGCTGTAAACAGGCACAACGCAGTCACATCCAAAAAAAAAAAAAAAACTCCGGATGATCGCAGAAGAAGAAGAAGAAACACATGTATCGTTAGGCGCTCGTAGAAATAGAAATTAGCCGACGCACTAGAGCAGTGGTTCCCATGCTTTTTAAGCCGAGGGCCATATTTACTATTTTCGGTAGTTAAGCGGGCCACAACGTTATAAAATTATAAAACTCTTTATCAGATGTATGTATCGATATTGCGTTGCCATCGGGGAAGCCTGTTTACGTCATTGTTACTAATGGTGGGTCCCATCAATTTCCAAGTAAAGTTTATATTTTTGAAATTCTAGTAAAAGGAAGATTATGTGTTCATGTGTCGAGTAAGACCATAGTCTACTCTTGCAAAAGATAGGTGCTGAAGACGGGAGGCAGCCAGCCAGGAGGCGCACCACAGAAATCAGGCTGCCACGCAATAACGCCGTGAATTATGTCGACAACTGCTACATGTTATGGTGCTCGCCCTGCTCTGGTCCCACAGACAGGTGCAGTGCCGGGCCTTATGCCTCGTAAGGATCTAACCACAAATAAGGGAGGTCCTTCTCAGATGTCCAGCGGAGCCAGAGGGCCTGAAAATAGACCGTTTGGCCGTACCAAACAAAGACTTAAAATAATGCACTGGAATGCAGAGGGTATCACCAAAAAACGAATAGAACTAGAAAACATCTTGGCCAATGAAAATGTAAGTGTATGTTGCTTGCAAGAAACTCACCTGAACGAAAATATAGCCTTCAAAATCAGAGGCTACCAGTGTTACCGATCTGACCGAAAGGACAGGCGAAAGGGTGGGATACTGACTCTCGTCAAAAACAACATTCTTGCTTCCCAAATTGAAGTTCACATGAAAGGGGCTGAGTATCAGGCACTTAAACTTAAAACAGACAATACGGACATTCACCTGATAAATTACTACTGTCCAAATGACCGCCTACAGGCACTGGACACACTACCATTAAAAAGAAAAATGATTGTGTGTGGCGACTTCAACAGCCATTCGCAGAGCTGGGGCTATGATCACATGGACCAGAGAGGAGAGAGATTGGAAGATTGGCAGGATGAGAATAGATTCATCCTGATTAACAAGCCGTCTGACCCACATACCTTCTACTCGAGATCGTGGCACTCTACAACTACACCTGACCTGGCGTTTTGATTGATTGATTGATTGATTGATCTAGGAAACGACATCACAGCATTCGGGACATTCCCATAAGCGCTCCGTCTCCATCCTCAGCAGCCAGCGAAGAGTTCCAACACTAATAGTTCCAGTAGCAATCTGATTATATGTCCGTCTCGCCTTTCCTCCGAGCGCCGAGCGTCGGCCAGAACCCCTCGTCACACCTCGTTGTCTCATTCTTACCAGACCATGGTGCTCCATCTGCTCCTCCGAGGTGTACACGTGCTCCCACAAGGCCGCAACCACTGTCTGCCTTGTCCTGCATCAATACTCCACCAAATTTTGCCGAGCCAGCCAATCTGTCCGCCTGTTCATTCCCCAGCACACCGGCATGCCCAGGAGAAAAGATCCAGGTGATGCTTACTACCCGTGACCTCCGAAGGGAAGCAAGCCACTCTGCACGAAGCCTACCTGTTCTCACCCTTCTCAGCATGCTTTCTGAGTCAGTTACAATCACAATGTGTGTATGTATCGTGTTTTCTATCCAGCGGAAAGCTGCACTGACCGCCTCCACCTCCATTCTTAAGCTAGATGTAGTGTTATCATACCTGGCGTTTTATTCACCAGACCTGGAGTGGAACATTACACGAACTGTTGGGAAACAACTTGGTGGCAGTGACCATCCGCCAGTCTTTCTAACTGTAGAAAATGAGTTTGTAAGTGAAAGCAGCACCCTCTCGAGGTGGAACTACAAGAAAGCAGACTGGGCACCAGCATCCTGGTTAAAAACCTGAACACTGAGAAGGACATAAATAAAGTAGTTGAAGAGTTTGGGAAATGCATACTACAGGCAGCACGAGAAACAATACCAAGAGGAGCCCGTAAACATTATAAACCCTACTGGAATAGTGAACTGGAACAGTTGCATAATGATGTGGATGTATGTAGAAAACAAGCAGAGGCCAATCCCAGCCAAGAGCACCACAATAAATATCAGCACGCAAAAGCCAAATTTCAAAGGGCACAACTGCAGGCTAGACGGAAAAGCTGGCAGGAGAAAACAGAGTCACTGAACTTTGAAAGAGACACAAGGAAGTTATGGAGGCTAATAAAACAGCTTAACAATGAGGGCACAGGGAGAAACTCAAAAATTGCGCTACATAAAGACGGAAACATTTTAACAGGAAAGCAAGCAGCTGACCATTTTGCGGACTCATTCGCACAAGATAACAATATTGAAATTAGTCCAGAGAAACACCAGGAGATTCGAGAGAAATGGCAAAATACAGGACAGAAGGAAATTGTACACGAGGTTATGGAAACATCTATCACATTCAGTGAACTGGAGCTAGCCATATCAAAACTGAAAATGAGAAAATCACCAGGAGCTGATGGTATCTCCAATGAAATGATCAGGAACCTAGGAACAGAGGCCAAAGCAAAGTTGCTACAGATCTTTAATAATACATGGACCTTAGGCAGTGTTCCACAAGTCTGGAGAGAAGCAATCATGATACCCCTCCTAAAATCTGGGAAAGACAGTTCCATTGTCTCCAGCTACAGACCCATTAGCCTCACCAGTTGTCTCTGCAAAACAATGGAACGCGTCATCAATCACAGACTACAATGGTACATTGAAAGTGAAAACATCCTTGTGCCACAACAGGCTGCCTTTAGGCAGTGCTACTCTACGGAAGATCAGACAACCTACCTCTCTCAAGAAGTTGAGGATGCATTCCAAGAGAAGAAGCTGGTACTTGCGGCTTGGATAGATCTGAAGAGAGCCTTTGACAAAGTCTGGAAAGAGGGTCTGATGAAAAAACTGAGAAACTGTAAAGTCAATGGAAGAATGTACAAATGGGTAAAAGCATACTTGCACAACAGAAGAGCCCGAGTACAGATAGACGGTCTCAAGAGCAAGAAAGTACTATTGCGTCACGGTGTTCCCCAGGGCGGAGTCCTGTCCCCAACACTTTTTCTAATCTTCATCAATGATCTTGTTGCTAATCTACCCGATGGAATTAAAGCGGCAATGTACGCTGATGACCTGGTTTTGTGGAGCGCAAATAAACATGCATCAGTGGCCACCATATTGCTACAGAGAGCTGTAGATACATTTGTTGCATGGGCGGATAGATGGTGTATCAGCATAAACACTGACAAGTGCAGCACCACTCTATTTACCCTTTCTCCGAAACAAAAGGCAGGGAGCATTCAGATAAATGGAACACCCCTAAGAGAAGATAAGGAACCAACATACCTTGGTGTAACATTCGACGACAGGCTGACATGGAGAAAACATATCAAAAAAGCAGTAGCAAAAGCCAGAAGGAAAATTGCCATCCTGAGAAAGCTAACTGGAACCACGTGGGGAGCCAGTGGGAAAATACTTAGCAAAGTTTATCAACAGAGCATACGACCACACTTGGAATACGGGTCAACTGCGTGGTGTTCAGCATCAAAAACTACATTGCAGGAGCTGGACAAGGTGCAAAATCAAGCTCTTAGAGTCATCACAGGAGGGATGAGATCAACCCCTATAGTAGCAATGGAGAAAATGGGGAGGACACAAGCTTTAAGAGAACGCAGAGATACAAAAACACTAATACAAGCAGAAAAGTTTCTCAGCTTGCCAGGCCACCCTATGAAGAACCGATTTGAAAACTTAGCTATGGGGCGGTTGAAAAGAAGTAGTTTCATCCACCAGGCCAAACAACTCTGCAGAGAATCCATCGATCTTCCCACAGTTGGTATCCCCCTGACAACTATTCCAGAGCGAACCCCGTGGAAAGATGAACATAGAATATCGCTACAAATCCAGTCAAAAGTTAGAGGAATATTGGACAAGGAAGAACAGAACAGTGTACAGCGCAGAACAGCCACTCTCAGCTTCCTTGATGATGAATACCCACAGGACCTCTGGATCCGAGTCTACACAGATGGGTCAGCACAAAATGCTGTTCGAAATGGAGGAGCGGGAGTGTACATAGAATACCCAAATAATACTAGAGACACGGCCAGAATTCCAACAGGAAAGTACTGCCATAACTATGATGCTGAAATTGAGGCAATCAAGATAGCCACAGAGAAATTACAAAATACTAGCCATGGTACACAACCTGCAGTGATATTGACAGATGCAAAATCCGTAATAGAGGCGCTCCTGTCTGGGAAATTGCCAGTTCTGCGGACACTACTTTCTGAACTTAGCAGTCAGCGTAAGATCACCATACAGTGGATACCATCCCACTGTGGAGTCCCCGGAAACGACAGAGCTGATCGATTGGCTAAGGAAGGAGCAAAAGAAGAACAACCTGATGTGCCTATTACATACCACCAAAAGAAAAGAATGATCAAATCAATCAGAAAGCCACCAAACCTTACTCAAGACGACTACCACGTTATGGACAGACCAGAACAGGTCATTCTTCTGCGCCTCAGAACAGGACACAATAGATTACGCAACCACTTGTATACAAAATTCAAGATTGGTGACTCAGCCATGTGCACATGTGGTTTGGCGTCGCAGACAGCAGAGCACATACTCCAGGATTGCCCAAACTACAACATATCCAGGCGAACCTTCTGGCCTAGAGAGACAACAGTGAAAGATAAACTCTATGGACCGCTGAATGAACTAAAAAAGACTGTTAGATTCATACAAGAGACGACATTGCAGTTGTAGACATGTTTCAGGCGAACGAAAGAAGAAGAAGAAGAAGAAAGTCGTGCAATATCATTCTTACCTTTCTTAACTTTCGTCACCAAAATTCTAAAACATTAAAGGCAGTCAGTGTCAATACTACACTGCGATCATTTTTTGGTTTAAAATCAAAAGTTCATTTAACAATAAATCTTAAATCAATTTCGAAAATCGCTATTAATGTAATTAATTTACAATTGTATATGTTCTTCATAACCAGTTACTTAAGTTCAGATGCCAGTTTATCAATGTCTGGGCACAAATCTGCCGTGTCCTAAGTCATAAGCGCAGCTAGGTTACTGCCAGTGAGTCTGGAACATTGCTTGTTTTTTTTTTTTTTTTTATAAAGATCATTGCAGAAAATGACTGCTCGCATCTATAAGTCGATCCAAAACTACAAATGTATCTCTTCGCGAATGAACGCAAGTGTTCACATTGTTCGACAGGCAATAGTCGCCAGAATGAAATCATATGATCAGCTGAAGGTGAAGCAGGCAGCTCCAGAAATTTACATCTCAGTGCAGAATTGCATTTCAAGTCAATTATTTCGTGCTGAAGGTTTTGCTGTAATTGACAGAGATTGGCATCAGGAAATAGGAACGGATTTATGAAGAGGGCAACATTATCCTCCTCTATTGTGAACTTTTGAAATCTCGACTGAAACGAGGCCTCACGTGCCAGTTTCTGACAGCTCGCGGGCCACTTGTGGCCCGCAGGCTGTGGTTTGGGAACCTCTGCACTAGAGTATATTTAGACAACATTTACATTGAAAGCTATGGTTACTGATCGGGATTCTTGCACCTTCGACTTGGCAGTCCCATGTCATTTAACGACGTTGTGGTGAAAACGTTAGTTATAATAAACCAGGAGTGGGAGGACCACTGGAAGCTGATCACCCACGCCAGTCGGTAAGACACTGGCTGATGGGAAACCCCAATATTGTGTGGAGAACGCGAAATATAAACTATAGTATGTCCAGAAATGAATGCCGTCATTCACGATCAATTATTTTGAAAACTGTCTGTTGCATCGTTATGAAATTATTCCTACCATCTTATATTTACCCCCACCCAAGGAATATGTCTTTGATAAGTCCAAAAGCAACTTTCATCATGAAAATGGGCGACATTTCTTTGATGTTTTGATGGAAAACTAGTGATTTCTCGCTAACAAACTTGTTTTACAGTAATGACAATGCCCCCGCCAGTTCGGATGACAAACACAAAGCGTATCCACATTCGTATGGGAGTGGGTGCATTGTCTGCTCCACTGAGACAGAACATGATTACATGTTTTGCACGACGAATATAGCTGTGATTGTCTCTGTAGTGGGCTTCCTTCTTAACGGTCAAGATGTTGGTCCTCTTTTCATTGAAGTTTATAGAATGATTCGTATGTTCGTGTGTTGTCCCCTCATTTGACAACGTGTTTCTTCTCACGTTTCTTGTTATGCCACAATATGTCAGTTCCCACCGCAATATTACTCTTTCGTTGGTATTCGATGCGTCTAGAGCTTTTCGATCTTTCAATTGCAGTTGTTTGTCACCGTTGAGGACTCACGGAATTGAAAATTCATCACGGTGGAATACAAACTGTTGCCATTAACAAGTTGTATTGTTTATGCCGATGTTGTAATGTTTAGGGCCTGCAATTCTTCTAAATATTTGTATCAAAATATCACAGTTGGTGTGCACGTGGATTAAGGTCTGCGATATGCTCAGACCTTAATCTATGTCGGACGATTCCAGTGCATAAAATTCAATCCATCCTATCTCCAATAGTCCTCTTCCTCTTTCAACACGTGGTCCTCACATTTTTCCAGTAACTTTTATCAATATTTAATAGCGCGGACTGGATTAGTATCTTGAAGTCAGACAATTTGAATATAGTATTGTCAGCTGCCACCTGTCCTTTAATTTTAGCCCACACAAGTTCTATAGGGTTAAAATGAGAATGGTTCGGCGGAAGTCTCAAGCACCCATGACGATGCTCTTCTGTCAACTTGTCGATTTGATATTTCTTGCTTTTTGGCGTCTGTTTTACAAGGGACAACAATTCTAGCTAGAATTAGGTTTCTGGAAATGGTATGTTTTCCATTCGGAGCCATATCGTTATTGCTCCCTTTGTGCTCGATGCTGTAGGTCTTTTGTCTTCTTGGGCAACAGCATTGATATCATGCATTGTCTATAACTGGACACGACGGTCTATCTAGGGATGGAAGTACAGTATTCTCGAGCCAATCTCTAAATACATTACCATTCATCTTATTATGATAATCCCTATTGTATGTATGCTTTTATACGAACACGAGCCCAGCGTTCTGTTGTAAGCAATTATACGTATTACCAGCATGGGCCATGACTAAAAGCTGTCCTATACTACTGGGCACATATCGCTTTATCTGTCAATCCACTGATTGCCATTCCTTATCACTTGTGTGGTGCGCATTGCTCCACATTTCATCCAAACACACCATGCCATAATTCTCTTTGCGCATTTCCCTTATTTTACGTAGGTATCTGCTTCTCATGGCTCCCAAATGTGGTTGCTCGCAAAGAATATTTCTACCGCCCTTGTACTTTCTAAAAGTGAAGATAAGGTCCTTATAATTTTCCACAAAGTTGTTTTGGATAGCTCTATGTTATTGTTCTTTCTCAACCAAACACTACGTTTTCTTACTGTCACTGTTTCTTTGGCATCCAGCATTTTTATAATGCTGGATAATCCTGGATATAAAATCCAAAATTTTTATAATTTTATGAGTCTCCATGGCGAAGTGGTCAAGCCTTTTGACTCGGGCTCCAAAGGTTGTGGGTTCGATTTCGGGGCGCATCCTTCGGTTCACGGGTTAAATTTTTCGGAGACTTCTGTGGGTCGTCGCTAGAGCTGCGGAGTTCGTGCTTTGTGCGATGCTTTCCGCGCTGCGGAAAGAGACCGAGCCATATGGGATAGAACCCGGTACAAAGAAGTCGACCCTGTGGAATTTTAAGCGACTTTTTAAAGCATACATATAATAGCTCGCCTTATGACATCTTTGTCAAAGCTGTCTACAATAACCTTTCTACCTACCGTTTGGTTATTGCGTGGTGGTTTAATTCCAGATTCTTGCACCCATCGACGAAATGACCGTTTACTCAAACCCAATGCATGCACTGTTCTTTTTCGGAATTTGTAATAGTATAAAACAGTTGCCTGCGATTAGCTTCTATACAAAAATATGTGTACAACTTCATAGCGATGCTTTGAAGTGTATACACAATTTAGCATTCAATCCCATTGAAAAATATTCACACATTTCAATGTTAGCGATAAGTGGTAAGATTTTTAAAATATATATATATATATATATATTAATCAGGTATCATGAAATAACCCACATTTTGAGACACCTCTGAACAGTCCCTATTTAAAAACGCGGGGTTCTTGGCATTAGGCCAATCCCGTGAAACACGTGGAATATTCAACATTGAACGCTGATTGTCTTGGCTACTGTGTAATACATTTAAAATTATGAACTTCATCTCTGACCCGTAAATTATATACCGCATATAAACAAACTTTGAAATCTGCAGTAAAATCTCCAGAACAAAATTTTTTTTGTTGGGTGGACATAATGATAAGGTTATATGCTAAATCTCATCATTTTCCTTCAGTTGGTTACTGAGATATGGAATTTTATATTGGGGCAGACAAAAGTAAACACAATATAATTAAGAAATTCCTCTGTCTACACAGAGGATCGCTTATGAACGAGACGGCCAAGCTATGTCAGATTGGTAATGTGTTAATCTTTTCTGTCCTCGCGCGCGCGTGTGAGTGTGTGGGTGGGTGGGTGTGTGTGTGTGTTGGGAAAGAGGGGGGGGGGGGGGTCTGCAAGAATTCACGACGCGGCTTAATTAACTCGTAAACAATATAAAATGACACAAAGTAGTGCAGCTTTACATAACAGAGTTAAGACATAACAGAACGTTGCGGTGATTAGCCTTCATCAGCAAACAAACACATTCACTCGACGCTCCTTGAAAGATCGTAGTGATAAGCTGGCGGAGAAACTAGTAGTTATGATATGTGAGAGTTCAGGGAGATTCTGGACTGGCGATAAACAGAGTGAGTGTTCTGAAATGCATGCAGCACGAACGAACTATATACCATCCTGATTACTATGGCAAAGTGGGTATGAGGTTCTACCACAAGACCAACAACAAATTCCACAGCCCATCCATCAATGTGGACACGCTGTGGTCACTGTTGAGAGTGCAGTCTATAGCCAGATACCTGGACCAGCAGACCGACAAGACACCAGTCACTGATGTTGTTCAGGCTGGTTATTACAAACCATTATTATTGTACAATTATTATTGATTGGCAAAGGTCACCTACCTAGTAGACCTCTTTCAGTCCTGAAGGACTATATATTTGTGCCACTTGGGAGGTACCTGGCAGCCCGCTGGTGACTGTATAGTCCAATGCGAGAGTGACAATCCCTGTCACAGTTTCCGCATCTGTAAGACGAGGCAAGTCCCGCAGTAAGTGACTGCGTTTTAAGCCTGTGGTTCCTATCCTCAGTTTGCTGGGTCAGATTGCGCTCAAAGAGCACCAGTCCGTTTCGTACATCTCTTCTCCAGGAGCATCTGTCTGTTGCAACTCTTTCCCACGTGCCTGGATCTATTCCAAGGGTTTTCATATCTTGTTTACACACATCCCTATATCGCATTTGGGGTCTTCCGTTTGGCCTCTTTCCTGTGGCTAGTTCTCCGTATAGGAGATGTTTGGGAATACGTTCGTCCTCCATTCGAGATACGTGGCCCAGCCACCGGAGGCGTATCTGCTTGAGGAGGGTGTACACTGTGGTAATATCTGCTCTTTCAAGCACATGTTTGTTTGTTATGTTGTCGTTCCATGATATGCCCAGGATAACCCTCAGACATCTCATATGGAAGGAATTCAACTTCCTTTACTGTCTTGAATACAGGGTCCAGGATTCAGACCCATAGAGTAGTGTGCTAACAACACAAGCTTTATAGACTTGAGCTTTTGTACGCTCTGTTAGTCTATTATTCTCCCAAACTCTTTTAGCTAGCCTGGAAAATGTTGTGGCTGCCTTTCCAATGCGTCTGTCGATTTCTGTCTCTAATGAAAGATTATCTGATATTGTCGACCCCAAATACACAAACTCGTGGACAACCTTCAATTCGTAATTAGAAATTTTGATTGACGGAGGTGTACCAGCATCTTGTTCCATCACCTGTGTTTTATTTAGGCTAATGGTGAGCCCAAAGTCTTTGCAGGCGGCTGCAAAACGATCTATGAGCCGTTGGAGATCTTCTGCTGTATGAGTAGTCAGTGCTGCATCATCTGCAAAAAGTAGTTCTCTTACGCATCTTGATCTTATTTTGGTCTTTGCCTTGAGTCTTGATGGGTTAAAAAGTTTGCCATCAGATCTTGTGTGGAGGTATATGCCTTCAGTAGCAGACCCAAATGCCTGCCTTAAGAGAACGGCGAAGAAGATACCAAAGAGTGTAGGAGCAAGCACGCAGCCCTGCTTTACTCCGCTGCTGATGCTGAATGACTGGGATGTTAAGCCGTCAAATAAAATGGTCCCCTGCATGTTTTCGTGAAATGATTTCACGAGACTAAGAAGGATGGGTGGACATCCACTCTTTTCAAGGACCTTAAAAAGGCCGCTTCTGCTCACGAGGTCAAATGGCTTAGTGAGGTCGATGGAGGCAATGTATAATTGCTTCCTCTGTTCTCTGCACTTCTCTTGGAGCTGCCGGGGTGAGAAAATCATATCGATGGTGGACCTGTTGGGTCTAAATCCGCACTGCGATTCGGGGTAGATTCTTTCAGCAAGAATGTATAATCTTTTAAGGATTACTCTGGCAAAAATCTTGCCTGTAATGCTGAGTAGGGAAGAGACCAGTAATTGTCACGGCCAAGTTCTTCACCAAAGTTGCCGAAAGGAGGATCAAGGAACTCGGTGGTGCCTGTGTACTGACTGCATAAATTCCTCAATAAATAATTATTAACTTTAAACAAACAAACAAACAAACAAATCTAGTACGAGCTTTGAGACACCATACATGGGGTTTCTTCCACGAATGCCGTGGATGCCTTAGACTGCCTGAGTTGGCAGGGCACATGATGACGATAGATTGGTGACAGTCTGCCATCACCTGTGGCTCGTGGTAGTCCCAATGATCGTACAAAGAATTGGCCATTGTGGCTTTTCTCACACTCTCATGTAGTTGTAGAGGACACCTGCATGTAGACAACCTAACAGTTTTCACGATTCACCTAAGCAATGTTTATATGACAAGACAAAAGACAAAGAAATAGAGACACACTATTAACGTATTAAACCTACTGAGCACTTACTGTTGCTTTCATCTTACTTATAAGTTTTATTTCATTTCTGGTGGTATGAAAGATAAGATCACCATTAGGAATTATTTCTACAAGATTTTGTTTGTAAACAACTGATTCTGCTTAACTCTAACTAGGCCTACAGTTCTCTGTCTCTCACTCATCAGATACAAACGGTTTATGTGCGTTAATGGTTTTCCATAATACACTTTTGGCATTTATTTATGTGCTGTCCTCTCATGTGTTTTTGTCATCCTCTGTAACATTTGATTCTAGAGTCAATATCATTCTACATGGCAATAACCTTTTCATCCTCTGGTTGAGAACATCAGATATAAGCATTTTCATAAGCTTACTTATTACCTCTTCACCACAGCGCCGAGAAGGTTAAAACATCCGTTTAGTTATAAACATGGTGACGACCATATTAACACAATAAAGTGTTTTCCTTCACATTTGATTTAAAAAATAAATCAGATAAAAGTGGCATAACTGCAAAACCTCCTTTGTAGGTAGTTGTGATATATGTGACTATCTGGTGTTGCTGAAGGGATCTAATGACAGGAGAAGGAAACGAAAGATTCTTAGAAAAGCTGATAATGACGAAAATATGGCGAAATGATATCAAAGTCAGACAGCTAACACTGTTTCTACATATAAAGTGAGACAGGTCTATGTGCTGGAGGGAAGAATGGAGGGCATACATCCACGAGGAAGACAGTATTACAAGTGGGTGGACAACATCAAGAAGATGAACTGAAAGAAGCCTGTCTGAGTGCACTTCAAAGATGCTGAACAGAAAATGTTGCAGACTCATTGCAACCAATCTTCATATATTTATTTTGAACATTCTTGCTTCTCAGGTTGAACCCGAAAGCCTTTTTTCAAACTACTACTGTCTCCTGAGAAGGATAGCCTAGATCAGTTATCAGTCTTAGATCTTGTATTGGGTGACAAGCCAATGAAAGCCCTGTAATCTTATTTAGTCCATTTTTGGGCATAGTCAAGTTGATTCATTGTATGTCTTCTTGTTCTTCCTACTTTTAATCCCCAGTGAAGCAATGTTTACTTCTAATTTGTCCTAAAACAGTTTCCCACCATGAGTCTATGATGTGATAGCACCATCACATTTTGTAGGTCTGAGAGCAAGGAGAAATAGGTGGCCAATCTTCCCCTCTGTAACATGCGTAAGAAACGGTAAAAGTAACAGGGCGAAGTTGCAGGTGTGGGGTCAGTGTAAGGCAGATGTGGGGTCAGGAAGGTTAGTCAAAATCTTCAGCAGAAGGGATAGTTCCAAGACAGGGGGATGGTATGCACGTGCATGTCAATACTAATCAGCAGCAAAACGTGCCAAAGAGACATTTCACAAAGTCAAATCTGGAATGTAGTGTTCGTGGGAATTAGCGGATCAAGGGTTCATTGGATTCTCACATGGGGGGGGGGGGGGGGGGGGGGGAAGGGGGGTGTAGTGCAGTTTGGCGCACGTCCACGTAATTCAGCATCCAAGATGTCTGCCTATAGATTTTGAAGGTTTTTTTTGCCGAGTGGGGTAAAAAAAATTTTGGTAAAATCCCGGGTCTACTTTTTTTGGTGGGAATTTGTCTGGAACGGGGTCTATGAAAATCTGTGGGTTGTTTCTGTGAAAGTTATTAAGGTACTGATAGAAAGAGGGGTGTAAAAGTGTGTATTCGTGTCTATGAATTTTTGGTTGGTGGGAAGGGAGTTTGTTTCTGTGAAAGTAATTAAGGTAGTGTATGAATGTGGCGGTGTGAGTACGGATGAAGGGTTTGAAGGGGTGGGGAAACTGTAAGTTATATATTTTGGTTGTTGAAGTGTTGTTGAAGTGTACAAGGTTGGGGTGGGAACGCGGTACCTGCTAAATGTGTTTAGTGTAATGTATGCGTGGTGAGATGTAGTGAAAGTTAAACTGTCAAGGGCGGGGGTGTGATGGTGTGTATGGTCTCTGGCAGTGAAAATAAGACAGTAGAATTCTTGTTTAGGTGGGAATGATGGGTCAGTGGGTCAGAGGGCAGAGGTCAGAGGTGTAGTGAAAACGAGGGTTCCAACCACATTTACGCTCGTAGTCTGGGAAATTCTTGATGGTTGATGTGAGAATGTGAAAGTAATTAGTCAAAAGTAGGAAGAGTGAGGTGTTCGTGTCGGTACCAAGTGTGTTAAATGTGTGATGTTAAGTGTAGTGTCTTAGTGAAATTAAAGGGTGGTATGTTCATATTCACCGAAATCTTATAAGGTGTAATGGATATGGTGTATGATAAGGGGTGGGTATTAGTGGTCGATATATGGGTGGTCATAAATATAATAAGAGGTGTAGAGGGTATCATCTGAAAAAAAAACTAGGAGTCTGGTAATATATTGCGATAGGAGCCATAGGACCAGAGCACTCGTGGGGGCTGGAAATGTTGGAAGTCTTGTTTAGGATGGCGGGTAATGTTTTTGTTGGACCAATAGGTAGGAACGTTTTAGGCGGGTGATGGTGGGTAATTTTTTTTTACAACAAAAGGTAGGAACGTTTTAGGCGGGGGATGGCAGGTAATTTATTTTTTGGAAGTGGTTAAAAAAGATAATAGCCAGGAGTTTGTGTGGGGAAAATAACCATACAGACAAATACGTTTCTTCTTATTCTGTCTGGTTTCTCATATGATAAACTCGCCCAGGGGCACGAGCGCGCGAGCACGTGAAAAGGAGAGGTCAGGCATCAAAGTTCTGTCGTAGTTTATCTGTTTTCACTTGCTCTCTTTTCGCTTTTAATTGATGGTACTTGTTTTCGTTACTCTATTTCAAAGGTACAGAATGTAAAATAACACAAAAGTCACCTACACACCCTCAATCATCGTTCTGTAAAAACACGAGCAATACACAATGGTTTTAACACTCACTAAAAGTTTTAAAACAAAAAAACAGTTGTGAATGTTATCACATGGATAAGGCTTTCAATAGTGTAAGCCATGTCAACTAATTAGATGTGCTTGAAAATCTACAAATTGGTGGGGGAAGAAAAAAAAACATATATTGGAATCAAAACTATCATAAGGATTGATAATGAAATAGGCCACTGTCAGCCTATTAAGACAGGGATGTGTAATGTTTTTTCTCCCTATACACCAGAAATATATGAAAAGATCATTGAAGTACGTAACATCAATAACAATAGATATGCATTTTTGATTGTAGACAATGAACACGACCATACAGTCAAATACACCTACGTACAACGAAGCAAACAAACAGACAGACACACAAATATAACGAAACAAACAGTCAAACACAAGCGCGCACATATGTACATTCAACTACACCCAAGACCAAGGAGTCACTAACCACTCCAATTATTATAGAAAAACCACTCGGGGCTCCTATCAACTGAGCCGTGGAACGCGGTTGTCTGGAAAGAAATCGTAATGACACTAACACCCAACCGTGTACTGGCATTAGTACCACAAACCCCGCTGATTCCAGAGTAGATGGCACCAGTGAAAGTCTGGAAAGCTAATCAGTCTTCTTCATATCGTGAGAAATCGGGATTCTACCAACAGATAGGTGGAACGCGGTTGTCCGGGAGGCTATGATAATGAGAATAACAGGCAGACGTGTACGGCCATTACTACCAACATCCCCTGTTTCCAGAGTAGTTGGCGCCAGTGAAGTCTGGAAAACTAATCACGCTACCTCGTATCGTGAGAAAGCGCGGAAGTCATCAGTACTTCGTGTCTTGAAGAAAGGTCACCCGCATTAGTTATACGCTGCTGCTCAGAGAGGGAAGTTGAAAATATCAGTATAGGCTAAAACACTATAATATTTGTATTGTGATAGAACAGAATGTTAGGGGTGTAAAATAGACCTTCGTTTTCGTATAGACCAGTGTTATATTTGTTGCCGAGTATAGAAGCACCATATACTATATAAGTAGACAAAAAACAAACAGCCGTGAGATGCGGTGCAGAGCTGGCAAAACGGGACAGAATAAGAAATGGCGCTTGCACTGTAGAATTCTACCAATATTTCTATCACCAAAACTAAACGTCTACCAAGAACACAAGGACGGACCATGCTGGTTTGATGACAAGATGCGGTGCAGAGCTGGCAAAACGGTACAGACTAAGAAATGGCGCTTGCACTGTAGAATTCTACCAATATTTCTATCACCAAAACTAAACGTCTACCAAGAACACAAGGACGGACCATGCTGGTTTGATGACAAGATGGGGTGTTGGACACTGAAGGTAATACCCGTTTTGTCTTGTATGTTTTTGTATGTCTGTGTCTCACTACTAACTTTCGTCAATAAGTAAGCCACATCAGAGAAAAGCAACACGACTTTAAAAAATACAACAAAGTCCAGTGAAGTATAGGCGTATAACAATATGTTTATTATTCGTTCACAATGTATGGAAACATAATAATGATTGAAATATTATGATTACATGGTGAAATAATTAAACATAAATATTATGTAATAACAGAGGGGAACACAATACATCAACATCATTCAACACCGAAAACAAACCACGCGAAGATATAACTGAGTGCTATTAACAATATTATTAAAAATATTACAAGCTTATATTCAGGAAATTGTATTAATGTGAGATTGTAATACGTCCACAAGTGGTCATACCACCGTTTTTATACATAACGCAATAGACGGAGTAATTTATATAATGTAGTACAGAATAATCCGTATATGTTTCTAAAAGCTATCATAATACAGTCTATTTCTGATATAGTAAACAAAACGGCTATCTCTGTCTGTGTCTGTAGATAAGGATGCCCCGAAGCTTAACCTAACCCATAAGATTACGTGTAACATCAACGAATCAATAGTGGCGTTAATAGACCACTGGTCTTGTGGCCATGCGAAAGTGGTTCGTTGCTCATTGAGAGCCGTTTCTTTCTTTTATATATGTCTTTTTAAAAGCACTCCTTCTATGTGAAAGCAAGTGTAGTCCAACAGATTCATGTCGTGTTTTTTTATTTTTTTGTATGTTCTGTTATGTTAATATCTAAGAACCTGATAAATCTAGACACTTGCAGGAAAAACATACGACCATAACACAAATGTAAATATGATTATGAAACGTGCAGATGACGGATTACCATCCATCGTCTATAAAATATAACGATAATTATATAATTTAAAACAAAAGCATTCAGGAAAAACATACGACCATAACACAAATGTAAATATGATTATGAAACGTGCAGTTGACGGATTACCATCCATCGTGTATAAAATATAACGATAATTATATAATTTAAAACAAAAGCATTCAGGAAAAACATACGACCATAATAATTGTTTAAACAATTAAATAAGTACGTCACACCCCGCCCTTGGAAGTTTATACCTTGTGTAACTTCTCCTCCTTCTTGCAACATAACGAGAATACTACCTCCTTGGGGAGGGTCTTAAAGAGATACTTTAGAGTAACCCCTGGGACAGAAATGGCGTCCTTAAACATGTCTACACCTAACTCTGTGTAAAAACTAACTTGTGCATCTAAAGCCTTGATAAATGGACCAACATCCTTGTTGACCAATTACCTAGTCGCATTGGTGTTTATAAACGCATCGGGTGATAGTATTAGACCATTTGACCACCAACTGCACGTCAGTGGGTCTCTGGTAGCTATCATTATAATAATGACACAACCAACGACCGACTTGACACAACTTCACACCGAGGTGGTGAGTATGGCGTTGACTATTATTAGTTCCTACAACCCCACAAAGACCAATAACTCGAGGTTGTGTCGCTTAGTACGTCAGATAGCCAACCAACATGATGTGTTATTCACGAGACTAGAAGTCTGTATCAAGCCCGAACACGTTTTCCCGGTCTTTGTTTCAATCGCTGACGAAGTCTTTGCCGATAACGTCATCAACTATGGGAGAATAATGATGATTTTTACACTTGGTATGCGTCTGGGTAAGCATCTGGTTAATAATTCTTACAATACAGACGTGAATGTCCAGGACCTGGAGGAAAGCTTCGCTACATCTGTCGGCATGTATATGACTGATAAACTACATTGTTGGATACTGCGAGGTGGATGGCGTAATTTCTATACTTGGTTGCAAGCATCAGTTGAATAAATACATAATACATCTCAGTATGTGTCTTTGTTTCATTGTCTGTCAGTGTTGATGTCTCTCGGGACAAGAAGTAAGAAGAAAGCCACCCACTAAAGAAAATCAACAAAAATCTTGGTTTCAATATTTAATCACCAAAATATGTGTGTTATTCATCAAAATAGTTTAGTGATATAAGAAAACATCAATGACATACATGGTTAGTGACAAAAATATAAAACAATGTAGTTGGGGGATGATATGTCACCTAGACATCAAACTATCTGGAACTCGGGCATATGAAAGAGGTAAAAACATATGCCAGCTACTGTCTCTAGTGTATATTTGGTGTCTGTACGTTGTTGCATGGCGTAGGAGTGAATGTCATGTTCGTGTACTGATGTAAGGAAGGCGTCAAAGTCGTGTCTGTTATTGATTAGCGCTGGAAATTCTAAAACAGAAGAATTGTTAAATGATGCATGATAGAATCTAAGATCTTGTGTTCCTCTATGTCTTAACACTAGATGAAAGCTAAAGTTTATCTTAAAGCGACTAATTTGAGCGTTGAAAATCTTATACAACGTATCTGTCCAGTTGATAGGCTTTTGTATCTCCGGGCTAATAAAGAATGTGTATGTCGATAAATACTTGTTAATCTTGTGATGTGTCCTGATAGCTTCCCAATTTTCTCTATATGTTTGTTGAATATCGGGTGGAAGGATGTGTAGTGTCTCAGGTTCCCCAGCTGCTAAGATGGCCGCTTCGTCTTCTACCAGTTGTTCAAGAATATTCTCGTCTGGCTGTATCTGACTGTTAGTTATATTGGTTTCAGTTGGTGGTGTCGTCGGGTTGTTGGTGGTGTCGTCTCTGATGTTGAAGAGGTAGTTGTAGTAATTGCCTCTGATGTATCCATAGGCCGGTGATGATGTATTCGTTTGTGTTTTCGTAGGCCATCTTTCGTATTATACACCTTATCACATAACTGACAGAGGTATATCTGGTGCTTCTCAGTGTGAATGGTCCGAATGTGACGATTAAGGGTATAGTTATCACAATAGGCTTTGTCGCACACTGAACATCGGTAGCGGTGTGGTATTTGACTTATACTACGAGGATTCTGACCATATACAGGTGATGTGTTCAACTGGTGTGATGATGTTATTGATGGTATCGTCGCCGTTGTAGAGGTAGTTGTAGTAATTGTTTCTGCTGTATCCATAGGCCGGTGTAGGTGTGTTCGTTTGTGGTTTTGTAGTCCAGTCTTCGTATTATACACCTTATCACATAACTGACAGGGGTATTTCTGGTGCTTCTCGGTGTGAATGGTCCGAGTGTGGCGATTAAGGTTATATTTATCATGCAAGGCTTTGTCGCACACTGAGCATCGGTAGGGGTCTGCTACTTGTTGCTGATGTATTCGTTTGTGTCTTTGTAGACTGTCTTTTCTGTTGAAACGTTGTCCACAGATATGACATAAGTGTGGTTGATCTTTCGTGTCGTGAATGGTCCGAATGTGGCGATTAAGGTTATTCGCATCACGGAAGTCTTTGTCGCACACTGAACACGTGAAAGTAGGTTTGCTGGGCATATTGATAAACTGGTCATAAGTCACACACTTTCACTTGTTTTTCTTACAAACCCAAAAAATTTCTGGTGTATACACAATATGTTTCACTGTTTTACTAGATGCCGACGACACGAACACTGCTCACACCAAGTTTCACAAATAACTCTGTAGCTACCCAAGTCAGCACGTGAACTGGTGTACCACGAACGGGTGTAGAGCGAGTGAGGAGACGCCGTCTATTTTATACACTGGTTCTGCACCCTACATAGCTGACGTGGCAGTTTTTGAAGACAAGCTATTCTCACGCCACCGCCCGCCTGCTTACCCACACACCGATGACTCATGCTACCACTTAATGATGTTTGCATATGGCGGTGATGACGTAGGGGCTTCTCGGACATCCGCGTTCTTTACCAAAAAGGGTATGTGGTTTGTATAGTTTAGTCTTATGGGGGAACGTTTTGTTTATGTATTTGCGATGGGTAAGTGTGTCTGTGTGTACTTGTGTATAGTTGTGATGACAGTAGTAATGGTATGTTTTGTCTGTACTTCTGTGTCTGTATGTGTGTACGTGTGTTTGTATGTGTGTACGTGTGTTTGTTTCGTTGTCTTTGTGTTTGTCTTTGAGTGTTCTTGTGTATGGGTGAGTGTGTCTGTGTGTACTTGTGTATAGTTGTGATGACAGTAGTAATGGTATGGTTTGTCTGTACTTCTGTATCTGTATGTGTGTACGTGTGTTTGGTTGTCTTTGTATTTGTGTGTATCAAGTGTGTTCATGTGTGTGTATGTCTGTCTGTGTGTACTTGTGTATAATTGTGATGACAGTAGTAATGGTATGATGTGTCTGTACTTCTGTATCTGTATGTGTGTACGTGTGTTTGGTTGTCTTTGTATTTGTGTGTATCAAGTGTGTTCATGTGTGTGTATGTCTGTCTGTGTGTGGTTGTTGTGATGACACTAGTAATGATAGGATGTGTGTGATGTCTTTGTGTTCATGTGTGTATGTGTGTGGGTCTGCACTCGTGATGTCTGTCTGTAGAAGTGTATCAACTGTGTATGGGTGTGTGTGTCTGTGTCTTTGATAGTCCCTCGTTTCTTCAGTGTTCTGTTACCCGGCAGACAGATCTGATTTTGATGTTCGTTTCCATTCACCCTCTAGTAATAATAACGACAGTCAAGACAGGCCTCTACAGGACCAGGCATCTTTCTACAATAAGCAGCTCCCTCTGATCCCCTTTGGGTCGTAAACGAAGCCGTTTTTAAATGTAGTTTGATGTTGTATACCAATAAAAAACACTTGAAAATTTTACTTTTTTGTTTGTTTTTAATTTTGTCTCTCTGTTTTATTGTGTCAGACTCCTACAACCCTCTTTACTGTTGTTCAGATGATAGTAACCATCTACACCTCTACCCATGCTTCGTCGAGTATAAAGACGACCCGTCACACCCCGCCCTTGGCAGTTTATACATCACGCACTACACTCACCACGCATAGTTGTATAACAGATCATATACCCCGTTCCTACGTAACCACGTCCAACCAAAATATATAACTTACAGTTTCCCCACCCCTTCAACCCTTCATCCGTGCTCACACTACCTTAATTACTTTCACAGAAACTTACCCACCAAAAAAATTTCACCCGGGATTTTACCAGCAGTTCACAGCAACTTCGCTAGCACGCCTGTCTTGATGCCTAAATATGTGCACGATTCATCTCTTGAAATGGGGTTTCACCAAGGGAGATTGGGTGTCATTTCTTATTTATTTTCTTTATCTTTGTCTTTTTCCTATGCATTTTTAGAAATATTTATTGTCACCCCCCCCCCCCCCCTCAATCAAGAGTAGTTAATTAATCTTGCATCCGATGTTATGTGGGATAGGAAAGCAGTATAATCTAGCAAAGTCCAGATCACCAAGCTGCTGTGTCTGTCTGTCTTCTTCTACTTCATTCGTCCAATATACGAGGGTAAGTTAATAAGTAGGTCTCATTTGGCTGTAGAAAAATAACTAACTATGAAAACAACTTGAAATTGTTTGTATACATACATTGTCCCTTTATTTCTCAACATAATTTCCACCAACATTGATGCACTTATGCCATCGTTTTATCAGTCCTCCCAAACCGACTGCATAGAACTGAGTGCTCTGTTTTCTAAACCACGTTTTCACTCCACATTTAACTTCGGCGTCATTCGCGAAATGTCTCCCGCCAAGGTGGGATATCAGTGGACTTAGCCCCTAGCGATTTCCCTTAAAGCGGTGCATAGTTGGGCAGAAAAAGTTACGAGGGATAGTCAATAAGTAAGTCACACTGTTTGTGGGATGGCAGGTAAATGAAAACAAGGACAGCCGGTTTGGAAGGACTGATAAAACGATGGGATAAGTGCATGACCAAACCGTTTGACTTGCTGCCTTCTAATAAAATCTAGTGCAGCTGTAACCCCCACTGTAGTCCTGATTTCTTCATTTCTGATCTTATCGCTTCTTGAAGAAATGAGTATTCTCAGAACTCTCATTTCTGTTGTGATTTTTCTTTTCTCTTTTTGTGTCATTGTCTAGGTTTGGCATCGGTAACATAGAGTTGGTAGGAAGATTGTGTTGTAATGTGCTTTCTTAGTAGTTATTGATACATGTTTGTTCTTTAGTATTGGTGTCCAATGAGCTGGTTTGCCTTATTGCATCTATTTTCGATCTCGTCTTCTGATTTGCCATTTGGTGATATTATACTTCCCAGGTACTTGAACCTCTTTACTTGTTTCAAGGGATGTTCGTTTAGGTAAATCGTTGTTGCTTTTTCTTCTTTAGTTACATTAATTACCTCTGTTTTACTTGTGCTAATTTTCATGTTATATTCCCTACACATTTCATTTACATTATTCATGTGGTCTTGTAATTCAGCTTCTGATATTGCTATTAGTGCTTGGTCGTCAGCAAACAGGATTTCTCTAATGGTCCAATTTGCAGATGATTCTTCGTCTGTGTTCTCATCATGCGGTATTCTTGCGGTCTCTGTTTGGATGGTTTCTTTACATATGTTGTCTATATATGTTATGAACAAGAGAGGGGACAGGACACAACCTTGTCGTACTCCAGATCTTATGGTGAAGGGTTCTGAGTGTCCTCCAGTTTCTCTCACTATGCATTCACTGTTGTTGTATAAACTTCTACATAGGTTTGTTAGATGTGTACTCACTCCATGTTTAAGGATATACCACAGCTTGTTTCTATCTACCCTAACAAATGCCTTTTCTTGGTCGACAAATGCTAAGTAGAATGTTTCATTGAATTCGATTGATTTTTCTATAAGTTGTCTAAGAGCAAAAATGGCAATTGTGCATCCTTTGTTTTTTCCTAAATCCAAGTTGTGTTTCGCTTAGCTGGGGTTCTATAATAGATCTATATATAGATCTATATATGGGGTCCTATAATATATATATATATAGATCTATATATGGGGTTCTATAATAGTTCTATAAATTCCGAAGAGAATGGTTGCTGCCTCTGAAGCGGTCTCGGCTGGCAAAGATTAGTTTCATCTTCGTGCCAGGGCATGCGGGAGTACAAGGAAATGAGCGGGCTGACAAGCTCGCAGGTGAGGCTACTGTTGAGGGCGGACGCACCATGGACCAGGCTGACATTCTGAATGCTCTACGAGAAGTGAGACTTTTGCAAGAACCAAGTGATGACTGTGAATCTACAACAATGGCCAGACTGCGAGAGCAGCAAATTAAAAGAGGGGTGGCCAAACAAGAACACTACGCAGGAAGCCAAAGAAGATTGATAAACCAACACAGAACTGGCGTCGTTAGCCGCTACACGCTGCGGGATTTGCTGAGGAGGGGATCCGAGCACTTATGGACTGAATGGTCCGATGTGCAACAAGGATGATCTGTCGACTAACTAACTAACTAACTAGCTTAGCTGGGGTTCTATAATAGTTCGTAATCTTTTCTCAAGAATTTTGCAAATTTTTTTCTACGAGCAGTATGAGTTTACTTCTGTAGAACGTGCAATAACTTATCGCAGCATATACACAGCATTTACTGAAGCCTTTCCTTCTACAACCCCACATTGTTCTTCTCCATTTCGGGTTGTTTTTTCTTCCTCATTCTTTGCATGATAATTCGTAGCAAAATCATCGTGATGTGACTGATTACACTAATTGTTCGATATTGATCATATCCCAAGGCTCCTGATTTTATTGGGATTGCAATAAATGCAGAATCACATAATTAAGAAGGTATATCTCCGGTATCATATATTATGTTCAGCAGTCTGGTGAGTTGATCTATTCCATATTCTTCTAAAGCATTAATCATTTCTGTTGTGATGTTATCTGAACCGGAGTCTTGCCAGATTTCATATGTTTAAGAACATTCCGAACCTCCGTTTTCGAAATTGGCGGTCCTTCATTATTAATTCGAATATCATTCTGTTCATCTCTGTTATCATCATAAAGGTTTTTCACAAAATAAAATCTGACATGTACACGTACAATCTGATCATTTTCTATTATGATTTTGCCATCTTTTGTTTGTAGACAGCCAGCTGATGTACTTGTCCTTTTATTAGTAAGTTCTTGAATTATTTTGTGCATTGATTTGGTATTTTGACTGTTGTGTTGTTTTTCAATTTTTATGTAGTTTTTATCAAGCCATGCTTCTTTTGCCTCCTTACATAATATTATGACTTGTCTGTGAATTTCTTCATATTTGGCAATAATTTGTTTCCATTAGTTATAAAATTTATTCAGTCATTCATTTCTTACGACCAACCTTCTGTAATTTTGGAATAGTAGTTTCTGCAGCCAAACTGATTGAATTCTTCAACATTTCTCATTGATCATTCACATCTTGAAATAATATCTCTAGAGCTGACAATATATCAAATGTGTTCTGTACTTTTATGTTGAATTTGTTTTGCATTTCTTTCTCATTTCTCAATGTACACAGATCATACTTAGTGTATCCTGTTATATACTTGACTTTTTTTTAAACTTTACGCTCAATGTACCTGTAAGTAATCTGTGATCACTATAACAATCAGCACTGGGAACTTTTTTGCAATTGTTAACGCATTTCGAAACCTTTTGCTAATCAGAATGTAATCAATCTGATTTCTGATCCTGCTGTCAGGACTCCGCCATGTCCATAATCTTCTAGGGTGTTGTTTAAACCAGGTGTCTCCTACAATCATTTCCTGCTCTTTTGCCCATTCTACAAGTCTGCATATTCTTTCGTTTCTTTCTCCCAAACCATGGTTTCCTACTGTGTATCCATAACCTTGATTTCCTACTTTGGCATTTAAGTCTCCTATTATGATGTTTATTTCTGAATTTTTACATTTCTTTAATGCAGACTCTGTGTCATTATAAAATTCCTCTATACCATCTTCACTGGATTCTCCTGTTGGGTCATATATCTGAATGACGTTTATGTTAAAAGGTCTGCAGCTTAATTTAACTAGTAGAACTCTGTTTGACACAGCCCGATATCATTGAACAGATTTTAATGTTTGCCGATCCAAGATAATTGCTACCCCTCTTTGTAGTTCTTCTCCTCCAGAATAAACAATCTTAAATTCTTCATCTGTCTTAATTTCTGCCATTTTCCATCTCGTTTCACACATCCCTAATATATTATTTTTCTCGCTTTCCATTTCTTGTTTGATATTATCTAATTTTTCTTCGTCGTTTAACGTCCTAACATCCCATGTTGCTAATTTTAATGTCCCTGACCTTTTCTTGTGGTGGTTTGTAATTAGGCGAGTCATAATAAACTATCCATAGAATTTACTATTTCCTTTACGTAACAACATAATCAATAGAAAACAATATGTCCATAAACTATGCCGTCTGTTACCAAATCAATAACGTTCATCCGCGTACAACCTCATCCCGTGGATTATCTCCACCGTTACAAATGGGCCGGGAAATTAATTATCTAGCCATAATTACAGACAGGGGATTATGGACTTAATCCGCATTGCCGGGGCATCTGCTTGGATATTACGGGGTTCACTAAAACATCAATAACACTAGCCTCGTTTATAAAGATAGAGACAGACAGACAGACAGACAGACAGACAGACAGACAGACAGACGGACGGACGGACGGACGGACGGACGGACAGACAGACAGACAGACAGACAGACAGACAGACAGACAGACAGACAGACAGACAGACCTGAACTCTGACATTATCAATCCGTATGGCAGCTTGCTGTTTCCAATACATGTTTTTACAAGCCTAATGTCTTTTCCATCAATTTGTAGATCTGCAGGCATGTCTATCATGTTGACATGTCTTACTTTATCGAAAGCCTTTGTGTTGTCAACAAAGGAAAGATGTAGATCTTTGTTTACTTCTTTCATCTCAATTCATCTCATCATGTTCCTCTTGTACCTTGCGGTGTCGAGGTGAAGTATAAACTTCGTGAGAGTGCCCGATTATGGGCTTCATATATCGATATTCCCATGGACTCTGCTATTCCTTCCGTCCAACGTTTACGTGGTCGGCCTCTTCCTCTGTTTCCATCTGGTCTGTACATCATTGCTTGTTGTGGTATGCTGTTGACTGGTAATCTACTTGCATGGCCAAACCATTTGACTTGCTGCTTTCTAATAAAATCTAGTGCTGCTTTAACCCCCACTTTAGTCCTGATTTCTTCATTTCTGATCTTATCTCTTCTTGATACGTTGAGTATTCTTCTCAGGAACCTCATTTCTGTTGTTGTGATTTTTCTTTTCTCTTTTTCTGTCATTGTCCAGGTTTGGCATTGGTAGCATAGAGTTGGTAGGAAGATTGTGTTGTAAAGTGCTTTCTTAGTAGTTACTGATACATGTTTGTTCTTTAGTATTGGTGCCATTTGTCCAATGAGTTGATTTGCCTTATTGCACCTATTTTCGATCTCGTCTTCTGCTTGCTTGCTTGCTTGTGTTCGTTGGCTTGAGCTCCAACGCGAAGTCCTGTATGTCGGATGAAGGCATCCTGTTGTCCAACATCAGTGTGATGTCACACAGGACCTGAGGTTTGCGTGAGTATCCGTTTTCCCATGTCTGGCTTATTGGTGTGCAGACTGGTGGTTCCTCGCCATACAGGCAGACACTCTCCGACTTCGGAGGAATCGGCGATCCTATTGACTTTAGCCAGGACCCCGAAGGGACCTGTTGCCCAGGACGCTCGACGAGGACGCGTCAATAGGTCTTGGCCAGTATATAACCCGGCCCTGGTGCCTTGGAAACACCTCTGCGTCCCAATCTCGTCTTCTGATCTGCCATTTGATGATATTATACTTCCCAGGTACTTGAAACTCTTCACTTGTTTCAAGGGATGTTCGTTTAGGTGAATTGTTGTTGTTTGTTCTTCTTTAGTTATAGCCATTACCTCTGTTTTGCTTGTGCTAATTTTTATGTTATGTTCCCTACACATTTCGTTTAGACTATTCATGTGGTCTTGTAATTCAGCTTCTGATTTTGCTATTAGTGCTTGGTCGTCCGCAAACAGGAGTTCTCTAATGGTTAGATTTGCAGATGGTTCTTCTTCTGTGTTCTCGTCATGTGGTATTCTTGCTATCTCTGCTTGGCTGGTTTCTTTACATATTTTGTCTATATATGTTATGAACAAGAGAGGGGACAGGACACAACCTTGTCGTACTCCAGATCTTATGGTGAAGGGTTCTGGGTGTTCCCCAGTTGCTCTCACTTTGCATTCACTGTTGTTGTATAAACTTCTACATAGTTTACTTCTTTAGAATGTCCAATTACTGTTCTCAGCATATACACAGAATTTACTATACCCTTGCATACAACGCATGGCTATTTGGTTAATCCCCTTTGCTGTCAATGAAAAGTTCTCACTCATCTGGTGTATAACTCATCCATTTCGTTAACAAGACATCCTACATTAATACAAACCACACGGCAGTTTTCTATACAAAAGAATGGAAGAGCACCTTGCTCTCTGCTGCGATAAAATGTATCTGTTTTTTCAGCAGTCAGTATTTTGTTTTCCTTACAATCTTTAAGCCAACAAGTTTTGAAGATTCCTTAGAGAGATATAGATCTCATATTAGATCATTCAGTTCACGCTGGTCGAAGACTTGAGCAGCTGAAAAATCATCTTCGAAATCACCACCACAGTCACTTGTCGTTCCACATGCCACTGCCGTCTCATCTTCTAGCAGGGAATCCGAAATCTGACTGAAAGTTGGAGTTGGTTTGTCATCGCCGTGCGAAACCGTTCGTCTAGCACAGAGGTTCCCAAACCACGGCCCGCGGGCTGTCAGAAAGTGGCACGCGAGGCCTCGTCATTTAATATAATATATTTTAATAATTTCAAAAATGCACTCGGAGCGTTACGCAACGAAACGTTATGAAGTTCCCATATCCTAGCCTTGTCGACCAATCAGACTGCGCAAGGCGCCATGTTGTCGTCTGTTACAACTGTTTAGCAAAGTCGGTAGTGTTGTGTTGAAATTAAATTTTATTTTTCCAAATAAAAATTTTCCGTTAAAGCCTATAAAAATGAGTGTGGAAAATCTAAAATCAAACAATGGTAAAAAGCGAAAATTTGAAGACGTTGCTTGTCGTGAATTCTTTGGAAGACTTTGGACACGAAAGATTTGTGCTCAGACATTGATAAACTTGCATCTGTACTTAAGTAACTGGTTATGATGAACAGTTACAATTCTAAATTAATTACATAGCGACTTTCGAAACTGATTTAAAACGTATTGTTAAATGAACTTTTGATTTTAAACCAAAAATTTACCGCAGTGTAGTATGACACCGACTGCCTTTAAAGGTTTAGAATTTTGTTAACGAAAGTTAAGAAAGGTAAGCATGATATTGCACGACATTTATAATTTATTATAACCTTGTGGCCCGCTCAACTACCGAAAATAGTAGATATGGCCCTCTGCTTGAAAAGCTTGGGAATCACTGTCTAGCAGAATCTAAATCTGGATATTCCATTTTTTTTTTCCATTAAGTCCCTTTAATATTGACAACACAGTAATAACAGTCATTATAGCGGTTCTTGGTCTCTCTCCTTACCGTTGGAATTCCAAATTTTGTAAGGAACTAGATAGCAATAGTCCTCCCCCCCCCCCCCCCACCCCAGTGCCTTATACAGAAAACATTGTAATAATAATAATTAAATACAAAAATGCCCGTGTATCTCAATAACTAGAGCTGCTACAGACAAATAAATGTGATATTTGGATTCAGCAGGCCTCATTTATGGAATATCAGGTGTAAGATGTTTGGCACCAAATAAAAACTTTCTAATAGGGATGTGTAATAGACACATTAGATCTTCTTATAGAACGGAAGACTTTATGGCAGGTAGTGTAGAATACAGTGTTGAAGATACCGACGTCACACAACCGTCATACGATGCAGTTGAGGAGCGAAGATGTGAACTATTTGATATAAACTTTTGAGTGACAATATTTTTCAGAAATGTATAAAATATGAATGATTGAAAGGAATCATCGTTGGGGGACGTAACATCAATAACATTAGATATGCAGACGACACAGCATTGACTGCAGACAATGAACGGGATCTACAACATTTAGTAGAGAGTTTTTGAAGAAATATGAAAATGATGTTTACGGTTTTTATTGCCTTGGTTTACTTATATTATATATTCTAATCGATCGCCTAACAATGCTTAGGTAAGTGGTGCAGGACGAGGGGAAGGAATCGATTTTTCACACACTAGAACAGGGCGGACATTTTTCAATTAAACCATCTACACTACTCCCCTAACACCCCACCACTAGACACGACCAAAGAAGAAAACATCATAAGCCCGGGAAAAGAAAAATCGTTAAAAGTCGACGATTCATCTTTGTGAAGTCATCGTTCTATTCAGCACCAACCAACGACTATTGATTACTCCCTCGCACCAACCAGCTACTATTGATTATACCTCCACCCCCGCCCGACCACCGACTATTGATTACACTTCCACCCCTACTACCCACACCCCACCACTGAACATGACCAAAGAAGAAAATAATCAATAAAGCGCGGGGGGAAAAACAACAATCGATAAATTGGCAGTTCCAGTTTGACTTCATTGTTCTACTCAGGACCAACCAATTACTATTGATTACACCCCCGCACCAACCAGCTATTACTATTGATTACACCTGTTGATTATACTTCCACCCTCACTACACACCCCACCACTGTTAAGTAAAGAAAAGCGAATACTGCAGGCGATCGATTTTTACATTAAATACTCCAACTATAGTAACAACTTGAAGTATGTCAACATAGACATATTAAGAGAGGTGTGAGACAGGGATATGTAATGTCTCCAGATCTTTAATGTTTCATGTACAATGAAAATAATTTCATAAATGTAGAATTTATGAAAGGAATCATCACTGAGAGACGTTGTGATCAATTAAAATAGAAATGGGAGATAGGTATCCCCAATTCGTAATTGCCAACTATTATAGGAAAACCAGGAATTAGCTCGTAAGGCTACCAAGTGATAAAACAGATATATACTATAAGATTTCACTAGGTATAAGTCCGGTTTTCTAATAGAAGGCCAGGAGAGCACAGGAAAGTCACTGCTTTCAAAGGGGGGGGGGGATAAAGCTCAATCTGATTAGATTGGAAGCTAGTATTATCCCTGCCACTTGCTCTTTGGATTTTGTTGTCAAATGAAGAAACACTATCACAATATTGTTGAACACAGCAATACACATGTGACTCTGATGAATTTAAATAACAAAGTAGGAGAAGATTACAATATTGTAATGGGAAGAAAGGAGGTGGGGGTTTACTCCATGGGCATAATAAAGTACATAAATCAAATTAGACAACTAATATAAATCTTCCCACTTGCCTACTAGATATATGACTATTTCACATGTTCTATCTTTGAGGGGGAAAAAACTCTGGAACACCAGACACAGTTCTATCACAATTAACTAAGAATTATTGTTCTTGTGTCTCTGGTTAAGTTAAGCACCGATAGTACAATTCATTTTCTGGGTAGATATGGTAATAAATAGTTAATCTAGGTACTGCTGATTCCAGTCTTCTAAACTAGTGTTCATGATCCTTTGTGGAAGGATAACTGTAGGGATTTGTTGATTCTAAATGTTGTTGGCCTCTGGTTGTAAAGGAGTATTGAGGTTACATGGGTTTGTCATGCCACTTACCTGTATTCTGAGTAGCACTGGGTAGTCCTGAGTGGCGAATGCCGATTGATGGTCCTATGCTCCCAATGGCAAATAAAAGCGAAGGCTCTCCTCATTCACTGAGGATGGCACCACTCAGGCTTGTGATGTTCCCGGTTTTAGGAGCATAACATGTAAGCTCGTGACCACTACCCACATCTGTCAACATAATACGTACCATACAAACATGTATGTATCCTCATAAAATACTTGGGGTTTGGGAAAAAAGGAAACATACATCTATTACACATGTGTAAGTCAGCTAGACACTTGTGTGCTGTGTGCACTCATTCAAGAGCGAAATAGTCACACAAAAGGTCTATACTTCATCTGCTGGGTGTAGTCCCTCCTATGATTTTATGTGCCTTTCACCCACACACATCCAAATGGCATAGGCAATCATCAATTCATGTCTGCTAGACATGTCTTATCCCTATTATGCACCGAGCGTTATACTCAGTCGCACCTTCATTTACCCATTGGTCTATGGAACTGGCACAGTCACATCGTCCTGGTAACTATTTCCATTCTTCCGGTAGGTTGCCGAATAAAATAATGACCTGGTTATTACACACTCTATTATATATAAGCTAATATAAATTTTTCATATAAAAACCTGTACGTTTTACTACACACAAACGAGACATTTAGGTAATCCCAAAGAAAGATTTTTTGGTAAATCAAAGCAAACATAAATGGAGACCATAAAGGGACATTTACTGTCTCTGAGTATATAGACCATTGCATTAAAGGCTTGTCATAGTCAAAGAGAGACAACCTATATCTTTCATAAGAATATTGAAAGATTCCATGATGTATTTCAGAGTATGTCACTTAGTTAGACTTCTGTCATTAACCACTATCATTCCACCGATACAAATAGGGTACCACTACAAGTATTACCTCACCTGTTATTCCCAGGGATTCAGAACATGTCTGTATAAAATCAACAGAATTACAAAAACATCTTGTCTGAATTCACCACACTTTCCTGTTCGACACTAATGACTGACTGCCCCAGGACAGACTCGTCTCCAGTGTATATGAAAAAGGATGATCCTTCTAGCCCACTAAACTCTTTCCGTCTAAACTTTAGAGGTAACATAAACAGATTCATGCACAGTTATGTTTAGGATACCGATAACCTCTTGTTTAATTTAGGGGCGTCATAAATATCTGCAGACCTTCTCTGCTAGGGTAATGTAAATATCCACTCCCTAGCGCCATGATGTATCCAACTATTAATTATCCAAGCAGCGGTTATTCTTCCTGAATCCCTATGACTTTGCATTCCAAACTCGGCAACCAGGTGCCTCGCTGTCTACAAAACTGAGTTAGTATGTGTTAAAACAATATATGGCTTGGTTAATAATAACACACTTGGGACTTGCGTTGTTTGTCTTGGCCAAAACAACATAGGCGATGTTGGAATGTGCTGAATTTGCCGTGTTTTCAACACCGTCTTCTGAAAATGTTCGTTTTAGCATTCCGAATGTAATTTTGAAAATGCACTATTTGCTGATGCAAACTATTACAAACTTAATATCAATAACATTAGATGTGCGGATGATACAGTATTGATTGTGAACAATGAGCAGAAACTGCAACATTTAGTAGATGCCGTTGTTGCACACGTGAACAACTTGAATTAGAATGCCCTTTTAAGAAAACACATGTTATGGTCGTTACTAAAAAGAACGAAATACCACAATGTAATATACAAGTAAATGGGAATACTATTAAACAAGTGAATCGGTACAATTATCTTGGATCAGTCTTAAAATCTGATGGAGATGCCTTGAAGAGATTAGAATAAGAATCGTCATGGTGAATGTAGTCTTTTGCGAGATGGAAAACAGACTGACCAATTTAAAGATGTCATTTGCAACGAGAAAACAGAGTGTTGAGGTGCTACATCGAATATGTACTTTTTATGGATGTAAAGCTTGCACGTAAGCAGACAAGCTGAAAAGCAGCTGATGGATGTGTGTAACGTGCGTGTTTTTACGCCAAGGCAGCGAGAGGTAGAGGCTGAAAATCTAATAAGATAATCGAAGTTACATGGGTCAGATAAGGGGTATGCAGATGTTGGGTCAGAAAGGTGGAGTAAGGAATCCCAAGACAATGAGGGACCCAAAACACAAGGGATCGTAATATCACGTAGATGTCAGTCTGAGTCACTATGGCACAGAGAAGAACGTGATAGTAGACGAATAGACAAAGGAAACTCAAAAATGTAATGTTAAGAGAAGGCTATAATTGGGTTAAAGGGGTGAAATAGACGTTCACGGGTGGGCCCAGGGAGAGTGAATAAAGACAGAAGTCTGGGCAAATTGGGGGACAGTTGAATTGGGGCTAAATCAGGGAGACTTAGCCAGGACAGTGACATTCAGCAGCAATCAGTTGAATCTGGGGCTAAGGAGGGAGACTTAGCCAGACAGTGGAGTTTCTGAGGCTTAGCCAGAGTAAGTGGTTATTATTGGTGGAACTGAGAGTTCGACCATCATAATTCCTGTATCTCGGCGTTCTTTATGACGGTGAAAGGCTGTGTTTTACTCCACAGGTGTGTAAGGGATAAGTATTTCATTGTTGAATTGTCCTGAAAAGTCCTCTATCATCAAGTTTGTTTCGAATTAAAATTATGTGTGCCCAGTTGTCACCTGTCGTCCCTGGGGGGAAGTGGAATCAACAAGCACACTTTTTAAACTCAATATCATCAGCCTTGGAATCTGCCAGAACCTTGTCTACACACCCCCTTTCAGTCTTTAGATCTCTCTCTCTCTCTCTCTCTCTCTCTCTCTCTCTCTCTCTCTCTCTCTCTCTCTCTCTCTCTCTCTCTCTCCTTACCACAAGACAATACCCCTCGTCACATTCCTCCAGAACATACCCACACAACTCTGGCTACTAACAAATAATACAATAATTTAATAAAGAAAAGTGTCAGGTGTGTGCACTGTATGTGTGTAGAACGTCTGTAGTATAGTCTATTGTGTATGCAAGAAGAGGCCAGATAGTTCAGGATCTTTCATCATAGTGTCCGGCCATACCACAACACAACACAAACAGTA
>JACEFZ010027241.1:0-37938 GCA_014155875.1 Cepaea nemoralis | reverse complement strand
TGGGTTAGTTAGTTATTAGAAAAAGGTTATTTATTAATTTAGTTTTTAGTTAGTTAATAGTAGGTTAGTTAGTTAGTTAATTAGTCAGGTTTTTAGTAGTATTTAATGTTAGTAGTATTTATTTTAGTATTTAATTTATTTGTTATTTAGTTAGTTAGCTAATTAGTTTTTAGTTAGTTAAAGTATTTAGTTAATTAGTGAATTAGTTAGTTGTTAGTTAATTAGTTAGTAGTGTAATTAGTAGTTAGTTATTTAATTGGGGTTAGATAGTTAGTAATTTTATAGGGTTAGTAGTTAGATTAATATTTATTTAGTTAGTTAGTTAATATTTAGATATTTAGTTAGTTATTTAAATTATCGGGTTTAGTTATTTAGTTAAGTTAGTAGTTAGTTAATTAATATTTAGTTAGTTAGTAGATAATTAGTTAAGTTATTTAATTAGTCAGGTTTTAGTTAGTTGTTGTTAATTGTCAGGTTGTTATTTAGTTATTTAATTAGTGTTAATAGTGGGTTAGTTATTTAGTCAGGTTAGTTAGAAAATTATTCGGGTTTTTTAGAGTTAGTCAGGATGTTAGTTAATAGTTAGTAATTAGTCGGATTTAGAAATTTAGTTATTTATTTAGTAGGTTAGTTAGGAAATTTGTTATTTAATTAGTCGGTTGGTAGTAATTTTTATTTAATAGTCGGTTAGTTATTTAATTAGTTAGTTAGTCAGATTTTAGTAATAGAGTTAGTTAACAGGTTAGTTGTTAATTAGGTATTTAAAATTAGTGGGTTTAGTAGTTAATTAGTAGTTAATTAGTCAGGTTAGTTATTTAATAGTTAGTTAATTAGTAGGTTATTTATTTAAATTTAGTTAGAAATTTAGTCGGGTTTAGTTAGTTAATAGTTGTATTTAAATTAGTAGGTAGTTAGTTAATTAGTTAGTTAATTATTAGTTATTTAGTAGGTTATTTAGAATTTATTTATTTAGTTGTCAGGTTAGTATTTAATTAGTTATTAATTAGTCGGGTTAGTTAGTTAATTAGTTAGAAATTGTCGGGTTTATTTATTTAATTCGTTAGAAATTTAGTAATTTTAGATTTAATTAGTTATTTAATTTAGTCGGTAGTATTTAATTGTTATTTAGTTGGGCGGGGAGTTATTTTAATTAGTTAGTAATTTAAGGTTATTTATTTAACAACAATAAATCAATCATGTGCCATCCCGGGGAAAGCGTGGGCGGTCAGACTCGCCATTCACCGTACCAGTGCGGGATCGCTCAGTGTTCCTTTTGCCATGCCATGTGGCCAAGCCATCCAGGTATTTTCCTCGGTCTTCCTCGGGGTTTTTTCCCCTTGATTTCCCAGTGTCACTAAGTCTCCAACATTTTCTCAAACATGCCCAAAAATTTTTTGGACGTCTAGTCTAATTTCTCAATCAGTTTACGATGTTCATTTTTTCCCCGTAGTACTTGGTCATTGGTTTTTGTCGTCATGGTTTCTTTGCTTTTTCCCTCAGAAACCAATTTCTGCACCCATTGGGTTTTAGCTTGAGCTCTTTGCCGTTCACATCCTACAAAAGAAAGGCTCTATGTTCCCCCAACACTCCTTTTCTCTTTTCAATTGACATCTTTATTGGTCAGAATGTTTTTCATCTTGCAAAGGCACATTCGCCATGGCGATTCTTTTTTAAATTCCTCAAGGCATCTCCATCGATTTTTAAACGTTCAAGATAATGTAGTTCCTTGTGAGAATATTTCCATTTATTGTATATTACATTGTGGCACTTCTTCGTCCTATGACGACCCAAAAAAGAGTCTTTTACAATTAATTTTAACCCAGTTGTCACTGTGTACAACAACGCATTACTAATTGTTGCAGGTCCCGCCATTTTCGCAATTAAACGTATCATCTGCAATTAAGTTTTTGAGTTTCGTCCTCAAAGCTGATTCCATTTATATCCTCTACATTTTTGAAAATATTTCATGTACAGGGAAAAAAAAATCTGGGGAAACACACATCCCTGCCCAACACTCCTTAATTTGGGATACGTCCACTTCATTACAACCTTATTGCAGCTTGGTTTCCAAAATATGTTTTTTTTAAGTCAATGTCTTTCCATCAATTTGTAGATCTCAAACTATCCACCCTGACATGTTAACGCTATCCAAAAGCCTTTTTATAGTCAATAAAGAAAAGTGGATATCCTTTTTTCTTCTATAGCACGTTTAATAACTGTTGCAGCATATACCAGCATTTTTTGTACCCTTCCTCTACAAACCCGCATTGTTTCCCCTTTTTAGGTTGGTATTTTTTCCCCATTTTGCATGATAATTTTGCAAATCTTTGTGATGTGGGTCATTTTAAATTGTTTTAGTTGATCAATTCCAAGGTTCCTGATTTTTTTGGGTTGCAAAAAATATAGGGTACATAATTCAGGAGGTTATTCCCGTACATATAAGGTTTAGCAGTTGGTGATGATCTAGTCAAATTTTCTAAAGCTTTTAATCATTCTGTTTTGAGGTATCTGACCGGGGGCCTTGCCAGCTTTCATATGCTTAAAAAAATTTCGAACCTCCCCTCCCAAAATTTTGGGGGCCTTCATTATTAAATCTAATATCATACTGTTGTTTGTTATCATCATAAAGGTGTTTTAAATAATCGTCATACCTGTAGAATTGGTTTTTTTATTATGATTTTGCCCTTTCAGTTTTTAGACCCGGTTTTTGTACTTGTTTTTTATTAGTAAGTTCCCGAATTCTTTTGGCACAATTGGTATTTTTACTTTTGTGTTTGGCTTTTCAATTCTAAGCATTTTTTCAAGCATGCTCTTTACCCTTACATAAGTTCGATGTCGGGGAATTTTCATATTTGAAGAATTATTTTTTCTGAGTCTTCTTTTTTAAAGAGGTGTAAAATTCCTTCAGTATCCATTTTCTTACGACCACCCTTTTAAATTTTGGGAAAAGTGTTTTTGCAGCCCCATATTTAATTTTCAACGTTTCCCCTTGATCATCCACATCCCGGAATGGATTTTAGATCAACAAAATTTCAAATCTGTTTTGTACTTCATGTGAATTTGTTTGATTTCCTTGCATTATCAATGTACACAAAACATATTGGGTTTCCTGTTATATACTGACTTTCTTCAACTTATCCTCAATGTTCTGTGAGTAATCTGGTCACTATAACATCAGCACTGGGAACTTTTTTTGCTATTGTTATTTAATTATTTATTTAATTTAGTCAGGTTAGTTAGTTAATTTTTTATTTAATTAGTCAGGTAGTTAGTTAATTAGTTAGTTAGTCAGGTTAGTTATTTAATTAGTTAGTTAATTAGTCAGGTTAGTTAGTTAGTCAGGTTAGTTAGTTAATTAGTCAGGTTAGTTAGTTAGTTAGTTAATTAGTTAGTTAGTTAGTTAATTAGTTAGTTAGTTAGTTAATTAGTTAGTTAGTTAATTAGTCAGGTTAGTTAGCTAGTTAGTTAGTTAATTAGTTAGTTAGTTAGTTAGTTAATTAGTTAGTTAGTTAGTTAGTTAGTTAATTAGTCAGGTTAGTTAGTTAGTTAGTTAATTAGTTAGTTAGTTAATTAGTCATGTTAGTTAGTTAGTTAGTTAATTAGTCAGGTTAGTTAGTTAGTTAGTCAGTCAGTTAGTTAGTTAGTCAGTTAGTTATTTAGTTATTTAGTCATTTATTTAGTTAGTTAGTTATTTAGTTATTTAGTATTTAGTCGTTATTTAGTTAGTTGTTAGCATCGTCAGTTAGTTAGTTAGTCAGTTAGTTAGCTAGCTAGTTAGTTAGTTTATTTAGTTAGTTAATTAGTCAGGTTAGTTAGTTAGTCAGTTAGTTAGTTAATTAGTCAGGTTAGTTAGTTAGTTAATTAGTTAGTTAATTAGTCAGGTTAGTTAGTTAGTTAGTTAATTAGTTAGTTAATTAGTCAGGTTAGTTAGTTAGTTAGTTAATTAGTCAGGTTAGTTAGTTAGTTAGTTAATTAGTCAGGTTAGTTAGTTAGTTAGTTAATTAGTTAGTTAGTTAATTAGTCAGGTTAGTTAGTTAGTTAGTTAATTAGTCAGGTTAGTTAGTTAGTTAATTAGTTAGTTAGTTAGTTAGTTAGTTAATTAGTCAGGTTAGTTCGTTAGTTAATTAGTTAGTTAGTTAATTAGTCAGGTTAGTTAATTAGTTAGTTAGTTAGTTAATTAGTTAGTTAATTAGTCAGGTTAGTTAGTTAGTTAGTTAGTTAGTTAATTAGTCAGGTTAGTTAGTTAGTTAGTTAGTTTGTTAATTAGTTAGTTAGTTAATTAGTTAGTTAGTTAGTTAGTTAATTAGTTAGTTAGTTAGTTAATTAGTTAGTTAGTTAATTAGTCAGGTTAGTTAGTTAGTTAGTTAGTTAATTAGTTAGTTAGTTAGTTTGTTAGTTAATTAGTTAATTAGTTAGTTAGTTAGTTAATTAGTCAGGTTAGTTAGTTAGTTAGTTAGTTAGTCAGTTAGTTAGTTAGTTAATTAGTTAGTTAGTTAGTTAGTTAGTTAATTAGTTAGTTAGTTAGTTAGTTAATTAGTTAGTTAGTTAGTTAGTTAATTAGTCAGGTTAGTTAGTTAGTTAATTAGTCAGGTTAGTTAGTTAGTTAGTTAGTTAATTAGTCAGGTTAGTTAGTTAGTTAGTTAATTAGTTAGTTAGTTAGTTATTTAGTTAATTAGTTAGTTAGTTAGTTAGTTAGTTAGTTGGTAGGTTAGTTAGTTAATTAGTCAGGTTAGTTAGTTAGTTAGTTAATTAGTCAGGTTAGTTAGTTAGTTAGTTACTTAGTTAGTTAGTTAGTTAGTTAGTTAGTTAGTTAGTCCAAAGATTGCACATCGAATCATTCAGTCTATAAGTGCTCGGATCCCCATTTCAGTAAATCCCGCAGCGTGTAGCAACTGACGACACCAGTTCTGCGGTGCTTTTTTTAAAATCTTCTTTGGCTTCCTGCACAGTGTTCTTGGTTGGCCACAACTCCTTTAACTTGCTATTCTCGCAGTCTGACCATGGTTGTAGCTTCACATTCATCATTTGGTTCTCCCAAATGACTTACCTCTCGTAGAGAATTCAGTATATCAGCCTAATCCATGACTCGTCCACCCGTCCACAGTAGCCTTACCACAAGCCTATCAGCCTGCTCATTTTCTTGTATACCCGCATGTTCTGGCATGAAAATGAAACTAATCTTTGCCAGCCCTGATTGCACCAGAGACAATTTACTGAACAATGGCAATTTACTGAACGTAAACTTGCCTAGAAAATCAACCTTGGATTTATCGAAAAGTACTGCAAAGCCGGTCTCCCTGGACTAGGTTTAGCGTCTTTCTTCGTAATCCCGTATACTCTCGTGAGTGACGAGAGAAGTGAGTGAGTGATGTGCGCGAGAATTGGTAGCGGTTCTCGCCGCGTCGGTAACTTACGGGTTATGTGTGCCGGTCGCGCAGAAAGCAATTGCAAACTAATGAGCGTAATCTTGCCTAGTACCTCAACAGCAGCTGAAAAATGCTGGTGTTGACTGCAACGTCCTGTAAGGGATATGAAAAAAACGAGAAAAAAAAGAAAGAAACTGCAAAGGGCATGCAGCATTTTAACTTCTTCTTCATGGTGGTTTCATATGTATCGTTAGACGTTGTGGTAGAGATATCTCTCTCTCTCTCTCTCTCTCTCTCTCTCTCTCTCTCTCTCTCTCTCTCTCTCTCTCTCTCTCTCTCTCTCTCTCTCTCTCTCTCTCGTATGTGTGGGTGGTGAGGATGTTTGTAGGTGGAGGATGTGTGAGTGGGTGGGGAGATGTGTGGGCGGGGATGTGTATGGGGAATCTATGTGGGGGATGTGAGTGTGGGGGAATGTGTTTATGGGCGGAGTTTTGTGTGGGAGGGGAGATGTGTCAGAGGTGGGGGAGGTGTGGGATGTGCAGGTGATTGAAGGATGTATGCGAGGATGGGAGATGTGTGTTTGGCTGGGCGGTTGGGGTGTGTGTGGGTGGGATAGTAGGTGAGAGATGCATGTGTTGATGGGCGCGTGGGTGATGTGTGGGTGTGAGTGGTTGATGGATGAGTACGTGAGTGGGTGGATGTGTGTGAGAGATGAGTGTATGGGTGGGGGAGGTGTGTAGTTGTGAGAAGATGTGTGTGAACGGCGGATGTGTGTGAGTGGGGTATATGTGGGTGGGAGGTGTGTGTTTTTGGGTTATGGGTGGGGGATATGTGTGGGCAGGTGGGGAGATGTGTTTATGGGTGGGGATGTGTAGTTGAGAGGTGGCGAATATTGGGTGGGTGAGTGGGTGTAGGTTGGCTGATATGTGTGTGGGTGGGTGGGGAAAACTGTGAGATTGCGGGATATGTGTGTGGATAGGTGTGGGATGTGTTTTCTTCTTCTTCTTCTTCTTCTTCTTCTTCTTCTTCTTCTTCTTCTTCTTCTTCTTCTTCTTCTTCTTCTTCTTCTTCTTCTTCTTCTTCTTCTTCTTCTTCTTCTTCTTCTTCTTCTTCTTCTTCTTCTTCTTCTTCTTCTTCTTCTTCTTCTTCTTCTTCTTCTTCTTCTTCTTCTTCTTCTTCTTCTTCTTCTTCTTCTTCTTCTTCTTCTTCTTCTTCTTGGTGTGTGAGGATGTGTGTGTGGGTGGGGAAATGTTTGTGGGTGGGGGATCAGTGGGTGGGTGACGGCATGTATGTTTGCCTGGTTCTGTGTGAGTGCGTGGAGGTATGTGTGGGTGGGTGGGGGAGGTTTGGTGGGTGGGGGATGTGTTGGTGGCTGCGGGATATGAGGGTGGATGGGGGATGTGTCTCACAACATTGCAATATGCACTGTTTATGTTTACAACTTTCATTTGATAATGTTTTTTTTTTTTTTGGTTTTCTCATGTGAATGTATCATGCGTAATATGCATTGTTTATGCTTACAAAATCCATTTGACAATGTTTTTTTCCGCTATGTAAATGTAACATGCACATTTGATGAATGAAAGATGAGTGATTGGAAGGGCCGAATGTAAGACGGGCCTGCGTGCCCAATTTGTTGCCCTTTTAAAATAAAGTTTGTTTGTTCGTTCGTTCGTTCGTTCGTTCGTTCGTTCGTTCTCTCTCTCTCTCTCTCTCTCTCTCTCTCTCTCTCTCTCTGAAACACGATGCGCGTCGGTTTTTGTAGTCCTTGCGTTTTTGCCTAATGCCGCCAGTCCATCACTTATTTGGTCTTCCTCTTGTTCTACTGTCTTCATGCTGTAGTAATATTCTGGTGCTAGTTAGTTGTATATCTGTCATACGACATCGCAGTCAACCTCAATATAATTTGGCTATTTGTTTGATATTTTGGCGAGTCTACGTTCAATAGTTTGCCATTGCTTTCTGAATGACTGGACAATGATGCCATTTTATGAAAACCAACGCAAGGTATTCTGCTGCCAAATCGCCCGCAGCTGTGTTTCGAACGCGGTATGCGGAATTACGAATTGCGCCCGTAACCTCTTAACCACAAGGCCTTAACTGCTACATATGTGGACATTCTCGTTAGATGTTGTAAATGCTACATATGTGGACATTCTCGTTAGATGTTGTAACTGCTACATATGTGGACATTCTTGTTAGATGTTGTAACTGCTACACATGTGGACATTCTTGTTAGATGTTGTAACTGCTACATATGTGGACATTCTTGTTAGATGTTGTAACTGCTACATATGTGGACATTCTCGTTAGATGTTGTAACTGCTACATATGTGGACATTCTCGTTAGATGTCGTATCTGCTACATATGTGGACATTCTTGTTAGATGTTGTAACTGCTACATATGTGGACATTCTCGTTAGATGTCGTATCTGCTACATATGTGGACATTCTCGTTAGATGTTGTAACTGCTACATATGTGGACATTCTTGTTAGATGTTGTAACTGCTACATATGTGGACATTCTCGTTAGATGACGTATCTGCTACACATGTGGACATTCTTGTTAGATGTCGTAACGACAAGATTCTGTGACTTTTTATGGGAATGTTTCATTTTAAAATCTATCGCTTCTTTAAGATGAAAAATAAAGATTGCAATTAATGAACAGCTATATAAATATGTGGAAGGGAAAAGTATAAACAATTCACTACCCACATTACGAACAATAATAGAGAGATCAACAGAGATACATAAATACATTATTCTCTGCTTTGTAAATTATACCAAAGCTTGTGATGAAATGACACATCATGAAGTAATCAAAATTTTGGAAGATATTAAAATCTGTACAACGAAAACACAAACAATAGATTGCACGATTTATGGCCTGGAATATTTCTCTGCATCTCGTCAGGAGCAATTAAAATGGGAGATAAAGACTGCCCCTATGAACACAACCGGTTCTGTGGCTGTCATACTCAATCGAGGGTTCGAAATCAGCCGAGGCCGATTTGAAAGCAAACTGCTTATCGTTGACATCCATAGTACGTGGCGTTAGTAGTTCGGAGAGCTATGGCAAACTACTGAACTAAAAAACATTGCGTAATAAACCACAAGCAGCCAATAAATGCTGGGGTTGAATGCACCGTTATGTAGGTTTGATTGCACTGTTAGGTGGGTTTGATTGCACTGTTAGGTGGGTTTGATTGCACCGTTATGTGGGTTTGATTGCACCGTTATGTGGGTTTGATTGCACCGTTATGTGGGGTTGATTGCTCCGTTATGTGGGGATGATTGCACCGTTATATGGGGATGATTGCACCGTTATGTCGCGTTGATTGCACCGTTATGTGGAGTTAAATGCACCGTTATGTGGAGTTGATTGCACCGTTATGTGGAGTTAAATGCACCGTTATGTGGGGTTGATTGCACCGTTATGTGGGGTTGATTGCACCGTTATGTGGGGTTGATTGCACCGTTATGTGGGGTTGATTGCACCATTATGTGGGGTTGATTGCACTGTTCTGTGAGGGTGATTGCACCGTTCTGTAAAGGACACTCAATTAACTTTATTATGAACAGATAAGCAAGGAGTAAGACAATGATATGTTGTGTCACCAGACTCCATCTTTCTCTATAGCAAAGTAATAATGCGATATAAAAAATTGATAAAATGGATCAGACATACGAGTTAGTGTTTATAATACAATGTACACCTGACATACGAGTTAGTGGTTATAATACAATTTACACCTGCCATACGAGGTAGTGGTTATAATACAATTTACACCTGACATACAAGTTAGTGGTTATAATACAATTTACACAAGATTTACGAGTTAGTGGTTATAATACAATCTACACCTGACATACGAGTTAGTGGTTATAATACAATCTACACCTGACATACGAGTTAGTGGTTATAATACAATGTACACAAGACAAACGTGTTAGTGGTTATAATACAATTTACACCTGACATACGAGTTAGTGATTATAATACAATTTACACAAGACATACGTGTTAGTGGTTATAATACAATTTACACAAGACATACGAGTTAGTGGTTAAAATACAATTTAGACCTGACATACGAGTTAGTGGTTATAATACAATTTTCACACGACATACGTGCTAGTGGTTATAATACAATTTACACCTGACATACGAGTTAGTGGTTATAATACAATTTACACAAGACATACGTGTTAGTGGTTATAATACAATTTACCCAAGACATACGAGTTAGTGGTTATAATAGAATCTACACCTGACATACGAGTTAGTGGTTATAATATAATTTACACATTACATACGAGTTAGTGGTTATATTACAATTTACACGTGACATACGAGTTAGTGGTTATAATATAATTTACACATGACATACGAGTTAGTGGTTATAATACAATTTACACCTGACATACGAGATAGTGGTTATAATACAATTTACACCTGACATACGAGTTAGTGGTTATAATACGATTTACACAAGACATACGAGTTAGTGGTTATAATATAATTTACACATGACATACGAGTTAGTGGTTATAATACAATTTATACCTGACATACGAGTTAGTGGTTATAATACGATTTACACAAGACATACGAGTTAGTGGTTATAATACAATTTACACCATACATACGATGTGGTGGTTATAATACAATCTACGCTATACAAATAACACAGTATTGATAGGTGAGATCTGCAACATTTCTTTGACATTGTAGTAATAGAAGTACATGTCATTTTGCAGAAGGTTGAGATAAACTCTAGTTTGATTAACCAGGCAATTTTACCTTCAGTAGTTTGCTATAGCTTTCTGAGCAAGAAGTACAACGTTTAAGTCCAACTAACAGATGTGTGGGATGATCGCTACCCCGCAATTACGCATTGGAAGTTTAAGAACTAGAGCGACCTTTTTACTTTCGTAGAAATAGAGAAAGAAAAAAGAGAACTATCTCTGAATATCAAGAAAACAAATACGAAAGAAAAGATACCACCAAAAACTGAAATAACAATAGAAAGAAAAGTACTTCACCAAGTCAGAAATTCGCCACCGTTAGAACATGTGGATTACATTTGTGTGATTGAGATACTCCAGTCTTCCAGCTAAATATTCTTACTTGTTTGTTCTGTAATAATGACTTTAGTCCAAGCATTCGCTTGTGTTTGTGTGCGTTTTTCTTCCGTCGAGTTTTCCAGTTATATTGTTTGTTCATTTAGATACATAAAGTTAGTGCACCACACATCTGATTTGTGCGAACTGTTTGTCTTTGAAGCACAAGTGCTAGTTTAAAAAAAAAAAAAAAACACTCGGGATACGAAGACAAAAATCTGCTGTTTTTTCTTGCTACATCCAAAATTTCTCTAAAGAACTGTGAAGAGATAGCAATCCTTTCTCCTGTGGAGAAAATAGTTTCTCCACCTGGCCTCACAAAGCTGTTAACGGAATCTACGATGAGAATAAAGACACATTTATGTGAATGCGGCTTTGAACTGTGCATGCTCAAAGTAAATACCAGGATTGCCCAGGTGTATTGCCGCAGGTGAGAAGCAACATTGGAAAGAATACAAATGTATTTTTTGGTATGTTTAGAAAAGACTTTTTGTTTCTTTCTTGTTTCATTGCTTGGTATATCTGATGACCCGGGGTGTGGAGGAAAATAAGATCGCATGGTCTTAATTACTTCATCATCATTATCAACTCATCATCTCATCATCGTCCTCATTATCGTCCTCATCATTATCATCCTCACCATCGTCAGCATCTATATCATCATCACGTGCCCTGTCAACTGGCGAAGCCATTCATGTCTCTCCACAGAGCTCAGTACTTGGTGCACTATATGAACTCTGCTGATTCCTTTTTTAGTGCTCGCTCGCTTTGAACTCAAGCGTAGTCCATACACACTATTTCTAGTAGTGCTGGACTGAATATTTCGTGTGGATTAGCTTTACCTATTAACAGTGTCCCTCGCCATCAGGCGAACCTACTCCGACTTCAGAGGTACTTGTAATTAAAAAGTGTCTAAAGTCGAGAGGATCGACTTCATTGCACCTGATCTTACCCCATACGGCTCGGTCTCTTTCAGCAGGGCGGCCTGCCGAAAGCGTCGCACAAAGCACGAACTCCGTACTCCAGAGACGAACTCCAGGAGTCTCCGAAAGCAAATCCACTCGTTAACCGAAAGACGTAGCCTGGAATCGAACCCACAACCTTCAGAGCGCGAGGCAGACGGCTTTACCACTTCGCCACGGAGACTCCCTGAGTTACTTTAACATTATATACAATTGTAAGACTTGTAATTAACGTCACCTAGTCCAGAACGATAAGTCAACATTTTAGTTCAACTGTCCGATGTAGGGGGTGAACCCCTTGCCTCGGCATCAGCACACCGGTTATTTAAGAACACGCGTTCTTATCCATTCGGCCATGCTGACCTACTACTCTGCTGATGATACTCCTCAACGCCACGGCCTCACCCTATCCAGCATAATTTCTCTCGGTCTGCCTTGGCTCCAGCTGATCGCCCCAATTATCAAGATGTTTTCCAATGCTTCCCTACTCATCTAATGACCAAAGAATGCCGTTTGTCCCCTTATCACTGTAGATAATGTTCTAGTTTCATGAGCCTCTTCCGGGCATGCACTATTAGTTATTCTGAGAGTTTTGATTATCTGGCTGAGAAATATTCTAACACACATCACATTTCACATGTATACACACATACCTCGACGTGCGTGCTCTCTCCCCCTCTCTTCCTCTCCCCTCTTCCTGCATCTCTCTCTCTCTCTCTCTCTCTCTCTCTCTCTCTCTCTCTCTCTCTCTCTCTCTCTCTCTCTCTCTCAACAAGACATTATGTTTTTACGCTTATATCTTCTTCAAATTAACACAGGACACGAATCTCTCTGACATCTGGTTTATTTTTCGGACTCTGCTTTGAACTCGAGAGTAGCCACACACAGTAGTAGTTGCTACTAATAGTGAGTGAGAGGGGGGGGGGGCCGAGAAAGAGTTAGCGTCGAGGTGATGTTATGTGTGTTAGAATATTTTCAGCTAGGTAAACAAATCTTTGAGAACAAAGAGAACAAAAAACTTTGAGAACAAAGTCTTAAGACTCATTTTTGGGCCCACTTGAGATACACAAAGTAGAGAGTGGAAAAGAAGAAGCAACAAAGACATTTATGATCTGTTTAAGTCCCCGCTAATCAGTGGTATCATGAAGGCTAATAGACTGCAATGGATGGGGCATATAGAGAGAATGGAAGATAATAGGGAAATAAAACTCGCTTACACTCAGGAAATAAATGATCGTAGATCCCGAGGTAGACCAAGAAGACGGTGGAGAGATAATATAATACAGACCTACAAGCACTTGGAATTAGCGACTGGCAAGAGAATGTCAACCAGAGAGACGAATGGAGACGGATTGTATCTGCAGCAAAGAATCTCAATGGCTCAGAATGCTGAAGAAGAAGAAGAAGAAGAAGAAGAAGAAGAAGAAGAAGAAGAAGAAGAAGAAGAAGAAGAAGAAGAAGAAGAAGAAGAAGAAGAAAAAGGTAAACAAATCTCCCTAAATAACTAACAGTACACGCCCGGAAGAAGTTAATGAAATTAGAACATTATATACTATCATATAAAAGAGACAAACAACGTTCTTTGGTCATGGGATAACTAGATGCATGTGAGTTAGTGTCTTCTACTACCAGTGTCCCTTGCCATGAGGTGAATCCATTCCGGCTTCTGAGGTACTTGTTATTTCCATCCTCACTTTAAGGACGAATAGTTAACAATTAAGACCATTTGACCGGCGTGCGGGAGATACCGTGTTGCTGTCAATAGAGACAGTTTGAGACCCAGTGCGTTAAACCTTTTCGGCCACGTCAACGTCTGATATTTTGAATGAGTTTATATTATTTGTTGCCCTGCTTTTTAAGCCTTCTTTATACACATTCCACTGTCTTTCTTTGCTTCTCTTGTCGACAGAATTTTATCCATAAGGTGACTTTATATCAACTTATTTGTTGATATACCCTTAACATTTTATTTCTTTGTGGGTTCCTTCTAAACATCAGAGACCACAACGAGTCATACATACAGATATCGCACAGGCGAATCCCTCAACCCACATACTCTCTCTCTCTCTCTCTCTCTCTCTCCCCATCTCACTCTCTTATTCTGAGGTCGGCGTAGCTGAGTGGTTTAACGCGCTCCTGGATGAATTTTTTGTAGTGGTCGAGCTTTGTGGGTTTAATTCGCCCATCGGTCAGTTAGACTTAAATATTGACTTCTGGGCCTGGACTTGGGGCATACAATCAGTCAGCTGCACCCATTAGTGCCAGCAGAAACTACTACTAGCAGCTGCACTTATATAGACCACGCTCGAGTTCAGATGGAACGAACGCAAAAGAATTCCCCTCTAATTCTCTCTCACTCTCTTTCCACACACACACACACACAAAAACAAACACACAAGCACACACACACACACAAAATACACACACACACACATCACACACAAACACATACACACACACGCTTAATCGCTTCCTCTCTCTCTCCCTCTCTTCCTTCTCTGTCTCTGTCTGTCTGTCTGTCTCCCCATTTAACCCCCCCCCCCCCCCCCCACACACTTTCCCATATCTCAAAGTGTTTTTCTATCACGTATTAAAAAAACCCACCAACAACAAAATCAAAAATACTAAAACCTATCGAATGAAACTATCTCGTTTTTTCACGGGAGCCTTTTAATTAATTAAAAACAAATCTCTAATCTTTTCTTTGACAGTCTCCTTATCTCCAGAAAACGTCTACATGTAGATAATGCATGTTAAAATCTACACTCTACTGATAATCTGTAACGATTCTTATCGTTTGTCTGGTGTTAACTTATAGGAACTCACAGAAGGCAACTGGCTACGTCGTGCAGACAACTTCATTTTTAGCTAGCCAAAAAAATCACGTTTTTAAGTGTTCAGATATATTTTGTATACAAGGTATCTTCTAGAACTGAAGGATTGCATGTTCAAAGCACTTCACAGTCGCTCGGTTGTGAACTGAAAATGTACTGCATAAAATTCGACAGTATGTGTGAATAAGAAGTCGAATATTTTATGTGTGTTTTCGTGACTAATGGTTATCTGTCTGCCTTTCTATCTGGCTAACTGTCTATCTCTCTATCTATTCCTATTTGTATGTTCGTCAGTTCGCTATACGCGTACCTATCCGCTTTCAAATATATCTATCTTCCTGTTTATTTTCCTGTCGGTGTGTCTGTCTGTCTAATTGCTTGTTGTTCGTCAAGCTAACTTAACAGCTTCTTTTATTTATACGACGTATTTACTCGTTTTTCTTTACGCACAAATAAACAAACACACACACTTACACACATGCGCATGTGCGCGCACACACACATCCACACACGCATACATACAACACAAATATATAGGGTTTCTGGTTTATCTCCAAAATCATGGTTTCTAGATTCTTGGCCTGGATAGAAAGTGTGGGCAGCCGGAAGCAAATTAAGATTCCAAATGCCAAGGTTGAATGTCTGCGGGACGCACATGTCTGATATCGTTTGAAAAAACAACAGGAATAAAAAAAAAAAAAAAAGGTACTGCCTTAACGGTTCTTAATTCTGGTATTTTCACATATGTGATATAAATTTATGGTGAGGCCATTTCTCTCGGCCTTTAATTAAAAGAAAGTCATGTAACTGTTTAGCAATTTGGTTCATTTGGCGTTGTTGTGGTTTGATTGTCCACTGTGAAGGTGAGAGATACTACCTTGTCTGCAGGATATTAACACATTCACTGGTACTAATTCACACTCAATTAAACAGAAGGAAAAAGTAGAGATTAGATGACACCTTAGACAATATACACATTGAAAGATATAGTTACCATACCGGGTTCGAAACTGTCACTTGAAAATTATGACATCGCATCGCTGTATGATTTTTTGTGGTTTAATCTAGTGGATTTTCTTGATGTCATTTATTCTCCCACTGATCTATTAAGTCATCTTGATGTCTTTCGATGCCTCTCTTCTCATTTATGGCCATGTTTGGTATAAATAAAAGTTTCTAGTTATTTGTAAAGTGGATTGAACACACGCTCGAGCGCGCCCACACACACACACACACACATACACACACGCACATGCATGCAGCAGACAGAGAGCGAGAGAGAGAGAGAGAGAGAGAGAGAGAGAGAGAGAGAGAGAGAGAGAGAGAAGATTAACATAATGTTTTGCGTGTAAAGATAATACAATGTTTTATGCAGATCAACATCTGTAGGTTTGTAATATGAGCTGTGAAGTTGGTCCGGCTCTCGGATCGTGATAATTCCCTGAGTTATAAAGCAAAGCTGAATAATTCATAAATTAACGCTCGAACTTAAACGTCCTGGGTTCTAGTGGTGGGGTAATGGGTTAATTCCACACGCAGATCAGCTGGACGTAGATGTTGACTTCTCATTCAGAAAGCAATGGCAAACTACTTACCGTAACATTTCCTAGAAAATCAGCATGGGTTTGATCGCAACGTCATGTAAAGGACAAGCAACATATGTTAATATACTATTTTGATTATTGACCCCATATTTGTAATAGCTAACTGAACTTCCCTGAGAACAAATTAGCACAAAATACCACATATCCTTTAGAGTTAATAAAATACCTGTTTAGGACATAGGCGTTGAGAAAGTACATTTGAAACCCTATAACTCATAAGAGAACGTGGTATTTTCCCAATAATGGTTCCAAATGATTCTGTCTCTGTTTGAGTTTCTCCCCAGCTAAACTTTACAGTTAGTTATTTCCACGATTTTGTTTCAAAATATTATTAACACAATACACAATTATATGGGATTAATTTGAAAAGTATAACCAGGAAAACACAACAATTAAAAGATTATGACAATTATCAGCCGCGATTATTGGCTTCCCATTCTTCTTCTGCCACCTATCCTTTATTAAATCAAAGGCCTGAAACCAACTCACACCATCTCTGTCTCTAGTTCTTTTCTACGTCTGTTATGAGGCCGCCCTCTATTTTATTTTACCTGTGGGTTCTAGTGCAAAGACTTTCTAGTTATTAGGTTGTCCCAATGTGTGTCATATTCAGCGTTAGCGCCTATTCCTCATCTCTTTTTTTTTTTCCTTCGCTAACTTGTAACTCAAACGTAGTCCATATACTCTAGTACAGTGAATTCTCCCCCAGGTGGGAATTTTAGGATTTCAGGCGGGGGAGGGGGGGGGCGGCGTGGATGAATTAAGGTTATTTCAAGGTCACATTAATACAAGAACCGATTACTTCATGTTGTTTGTCCCTCAATGTACTTCTCGCCCTTCTGAAATTTGTTTTATAACTGAAGTAGACTCGCAAATCACGTTTTATGTAGACGTCTCGACTTGTTCTAGTATGTGTTATTAAATTTAGCTTCCATTTGTACGTATACTATGTAGGGGGGTTGGTTTAGGGGGGGGGGGGTGAATTTATAGGAAGGAAATACGAAAGGGTGGAATGACATTCTGAACATATGGTGAAGGGGTGCATGGACCAAAAAAGGCTGAGAACCACTGCTCTAGTAGCGCTGAGTTCATTTTTGCGTGTGGATTAACTTTCCCTGTTTACCAGTTTTCAACAGCATGAAATCAATATTGACGTCTAGACAGATTAAAAACGCATTAAATATGTGAATTGTCAAATGTTACATATATTTAATATTATATGGCGCGGAAGCCTGGACATTGAACTATCCATCCATCTCGTGTCATGCCCGAAAGCGTGGGCCGTCATGACTCGCCATTTCACTCGATCACCAGAGTCGTGGATTAGCGCAGTGTTCTTGTCTCGACCATGCCATGTGGCCGAGCCATCCAGGTATTGACTTCTCTGTCTTCCCCTTGGTCTGTTCCCTTCGATCTTGCCGGTTGTCACTAAGTTCTCCATTGAACAAGCAACTAAAAAAGCCGAATAGAGGCCATTGAGATGTGGATATACAGAAGAATATGTCGCATTTCATGTAAACAAAAACAATCAAATACAGAGGTTCTAGAAAAACTAGGAATGAAAAGAGAGTTGATGAAAAAGATAAAAAAGAGGCAAGTGAAATATTTCGGCCACGTTAAAAGACCTCATATAAAAACCATACTGAAGGCTAAGGCCGGGGACAAGCGAGCAAGAGGTAGACAAAACGATACAAGTCAATCTGACATAATGTACAGTCAGGACAAGACATAGACAGTGTTGGAGTTCCATTGCAGCCAACCTTCATTGTGGAGACGACACCTGATTGATTGATTGATTGATTGATTGATTGATTTACCAGTGACCCTAGTCATAAAGCGAACGCAATCTGACTTCAGAGGATATTTGTAATTTAAATCCTCATGTCAAGGACGAGAAGTCAACAGTTTAGTCTAACTGACCTGTGTAGGGCTTGAACTCGAAAACTCGGTATCAGAACACCGGATCTTTAAGAACGAGCGCTCTTTTCCATTCGGCCATGCTGACCATACCTCATCTCTTGATTGGTTGGGATCGGTCTAGTTCTTCTCTAAGCTCCGCATTAGTGGTCCTGTCATTCCATTTTAGTCCTTCTGTTCTGTGCAAGCACCTGGTAATGAGTGCTTGACATTTACTCGGACATGTTTTAGTTGTACTGATTCTAAAGTTATCTTCTAAGGTTGGTACTAGTTTTATTCTCTCTCTCTCTCTCTCTCTCTCTCTCTCTCTCTCTCTCTCTTTCTTTGTGTGTCTCTGTCAGTCTATCTGTCTGTCTGTTTGTCTTTTTCTCTGTGTGTGTGTAATGTGATATCCCCACATTCCCCAATGCCATTAAAATTCCACATACTTTAGTATTCTTAAGTTTCTGGTTCTAAATACTAAGCTCTTTTGCAGTATTTAAGAGTCAAAGTAACAGTTTCTGGATGGTTTTACATTTCTGTCATGATATGATCATGCTAAGGACGTAAATCAAACATCCAAGCCACTGTTCCAGCGAGAGACTATCTGCCATTTCAGCATTTTCTTTCCGTCTCAAGATTTAACCATCGGCAACTGGAGAAATCGTCTTTGAGATACTGAACGAGCACCCTGATTAGTGGTATAGTATGCTAGGGTACATTTGATCCAACAGTCCTGCCATCGAACTGACTCCATCTCGGAGTTACATACTCCAATGGAACACTTGGTGGCGTGACAGACAAGAATTACCTCACTGTAAACAAAATATAAAATAGCATAAAGTAATGCAGCTTTAAAGAACACAATTACGCAAAACATAGGACGTCGCGGCCGTTAGCCTACGTTAGCAAATAAATATACAAAACACAACATATAAAAAGAAGAGGATGGCACCACAGTGACTACATTAGGGCATAAGAACGGGATTAGAAGAATGGAAAGTTTAAAAAAATAAGAACAATGAAAGATAAAATTAAAAATTTGCTTCTTATCTCAGAATCCTAGGCTCTGATATTAAACATGTTTTGTTTATTTGTTTGCTGATGAAGGCCGCAACGTCCTGTACTTTTGGTAATTGTATTCTGTAAAACTGCATTACTTTGTGTTATTTTATAGTGTTTACATGTTCACAGCTTTACTGCAGTTCCACTAATTTTATTACCTCACTGAACCTTCATTTTTCCGTGCATTTCTATGAGCGTTAACCTTCCGCTGCTACAATAACGGATAAAACGGCTGCTTCTATAGTGCGTGCTACTGGTTGGGTTGTTATCTATATCTCCTATTGTGACATCATGTGATTCTTCTCTACCGTGATGATATCTGCTGGACACTCTTTAAGGAATACTATTGCCAGCAAACATTATAACTTGCAGTTTAAAAAAAAAATGTTCTATAGGCATTTTAAGGTTTTAATTTGCATCCCTCTTTATCGTGTGAACAAAATAGCGAACAAAAGGCATGAAATCATGTTTCTATTTTCTCAGTGATGGCAAAATCAGACAGTTAAAAAATAAATTGTCGCCTTTCTCTGTCTTTCACAAAATCTCTAACGCTACAGGGGCTGAACAAATTGTGTATTTTTCTCTGCTTGTGAGCCATGTAATCTTCTTGTAATGAACTTTCGCACCTGCTGTAGCCCCACAAATTCACGGGTGAGTGATGACGTGCAGATGTCATTGAAAGGTAGGTAGAGGTATGAGCAAACAGAGAGAGGATTGACTCTAGTTAGCAGAAGGCAAGCATTGTATGAGTCGTCTAAGTGATAAACCTTAACAAACAATCCTGTCTCTGAGCATCGCAGCTGTCTTGTGCTCACGTTTGGGGGAATTTCAGTGAGCGATTCTCGGATTTCCCCAGTATAATTAGCTTTGCGTACATTAGCGTGAAATTACCATGAAAATATGAGGGTGCTGTCATCATGCGAGAATATTAGCCGAACTATTTTTATGTTTCAGTGCAGTTGATCTCCATTTTCTGATTGATCCTTCAGCTTCTTCTATCTTGTCTGTATGTTGTCAAGCAGTTGTTGCCTGCGATCATTACACACTATTGTTTATTGCTTTCATCTTGAAAAATTGACATAGTCAGACATAGCTGTCTCTTAGTGCCCTGGTTTCTATAAATCAGATACTTATTGAGAACAGCTGGTGCAATTATACGGGAGCTTCAAGCTTTAATAACAGAAGTTCAAGGCGAGAGGATCTATTAATTGCATCGTGTTTTATCCCACATGGTTCGGTCCCTTTCCAAAGGTCGGCCTGCAGAAAGCGTCACACAGAGCACGACCTCCGTTGCTCCAGGAGACTCCGAGAAAATTGCACTCGTGAGCAGAATTTCGAGGCCCAGATTCGAACCAGCATCCGTTGGAGCACGAAGCAAGCGGCTTAACCACTTCGTCATTGAGACTTCAGAAAAAAACAAAAAACTTTCCAATTTCCCATTCCGGGAATCGAACATGAACCACCAAAGGCAGAATGGTAACCACAAGACTACATGGGAGACATGGGAGGGTGTAATGAGAGTTATCTATGCCTAAAATAAGATATTGAGTCCTATATAATATGTTTCGGTTATCGACGTACATTGTCTATTTTTCACTTACCTGATATTATCTTGTAACATACTGTAACAACTGGTGAGACTGTTGGAATGAGGCAAATAAAACTGGGCAGAGCTGCACCATGGTGAGGGAAGATGAGGCATGAATTGATACACATCACAATGAGTCTATGGAGCGGTACTGTAGAGAAGTGGCTAGATGCTCGCCTGCCGGCCGGGTGTTAACGGTTTCGATCCGGAGCGGGGCGGATTCACATTTTTAAACTTGACCTGGACTTCCCAAATCCACCCAGCCTAAAATAGGTACTAGGACATATCTTGGGAAGTAATTCGGCCGGCGTGATACTGGCCTCTTGACACACCCAGCGCCGATGGGGTCTATAAAATGTGGATCTGGCATCATTTGCCCAATGAGCTTTAAGGCGTGTATACAGGTCCTCTGCTTTTTGTTTTACTTGCAAAGAATGCAGGTTATTGGCAGAGATGCTTCTCCTTCTGTGAGAAATTTCTTCCGGTCGGAGATCTATATTCCACGATAAGTTTCCTTCATGTAACCAATCGACAGGACAAGGTCATCACAGAGGTCGCATAAACTGTTTTAGATTGTCGTTTCCTTTCTGGAGACTTCGAAATGTTGTCATGGATACAATATTGTTCGACTAGGGAAGATACAATGTAGTTCGACTATTGACGACACGGTTGTCATGGATACAATATAGTTCGACTAGGGAAGATTCAACATAGTTCAACTATTAACGACATGGTTGTCGTGGATACAATATAGTTGCAGCACAGAATGTTCGCCCGACTGCTGTGATGAGCCGATCCTGCAAACGTTGCATTACGTCATCTCATCGGAAGGTTAAATGGATGAAATCCTTGAGTTTAGGGACTGTAGTTTCTTCTGGTTTAGGTTTGGTCTATTGGCAGTGGCGCTTTATAAATCCTGTGGAGTACCGATTCAGGTTTAAGGTATTCTTCATGCCCTGATCCCCATCCCAGCAGTTAAAGAACCTGTAGCTTTGTACACCAAATCGAATTGTATTTACCAATTTACATGTAGGTGCGAGGCCATCTACATAGGTAGAACAGAGCGACAGTTACATAACATGGTGTTGGAACACATTCCGAACTGGGTGGACAAGATACTACACACAGAAGATGGTAGCCTAGGCAGGCCAACACACCGGAACAGTCCTGCTTCATCGGTCGCGATACACGTGCTCGAAAGTGGTCATGTGGTTGAAACAGACAGTGCCTTCCGTGTGTTGTTAACCAAACAGAGTAGTCGGTTGTTAAGGTTTGCTGAAGCCACAGTGATAAACCTGCGTAAGCCGGCCTTGTGCAAGCAGAAAGACATGTTAGTCAATTTAAAATTACCGTGGTAGACAATCGACATTACTGTGCGAATATGTGTATATTTCAGATTGAAGGATTTATCTAGTTATTTCACTTTACGTTGTGTGATTTCTGCAGTATGTACCTGACGAGATGCAGCGAAATATGCCAGGCAATAAATCGTGCAATCTATTGTTTGTGTCTTCGTTATTCAAATAGGTAACAATGTAAATATGGTGGTTATATGATCTGTAGAGGGATGTAATGGTCTATACACTGTCATCATACGGGTTACAGAGCATTTAATGAAAACCTTAACAAAATTAAAGCTGGCCAGTAATACTTGTTGTAATGGTTATGGCTTAGTGAAATTCATTGTTAAATACGGTCTTAGAGCTTCAAATTAAAACCTTAAGAAAGGTAAAGATGGCCAGTATTATTGGTTCTAGTCGGCATGGCTTAGTGTTATTCGTTGTTAAGAGGTGGGTAGTAGGTATTAGTGATCTGTAGAGGGTGGTAATGGTGTAAACACTATCATCATACGGGTTACAAATGAAAACCTTAAAAAATAAAGATGTCCAGTATTATTGGTTCTAGTGGGTATGGCTTAGCGCCATTCGTTGTCAAGAGGTGAGTTGTAGTTATTAGTGATCTGTAAAGGGTCGTAGTGGGTTAAACACTATCATCATAGGGTTACAAATGAAAAACTTAAAAATTAAAGATGGCCGTTATTATTGGATGTAGAGGGTATGGCCTAGTTAAATTCGTTGGTAAGGGGCGAGTGAGTTGATTAGTAGCTTCCGATAGATAAGTGCTTCCGATCTTTAGTAAGGGGTGAGCGAGAGGTGGTGTGACTAGATAAGAGCTTCTGATCATTGGTAAGGGGTGAGCGAAGGGCGGAGTGGCTAGATAAATAGTCTGTTCCTTGATAAGAGACGAATGTTAAGACTCGTATTAAAGTCTAAAGCTTGAACTCATAGTTGGCTGACCTGAAAGTGACCTCCTGGGTGACTCAACATTTAGCGATGCCATAGGTGAACGTGCGTGAAAGTGTTCAGACATGTCTTTGGGGACAACTGAAGGATGACACAGAGCGTTCTGATCGCGGTAAACCTGCTTGAACATGTTTAGACATGTTTTCTATGTTGCATCAGTCGCACAGTCTGTATAAAAAGGATCGCAATGGTTTACTAAAGACACTACATTTGCAACAAGACCTATCAAAAACAGTTCACCGAAGAGACCACAGTGGTAAGTACTCTATGTGCAGTATACATTCTCGTTACACGCCGTCAAGTCGGTATAGTATTGCCGCTGATGTATTTCTAAGAAAATAAGGTACATGGTACTACATTCGGTTTTTCACCTCGAGATAAATCAGATGCACACGATATCAAAATATTATGTCTGGTGTATATATCCCTTCACACTGGGTCAAATCTGGTCTGCATAAGGGTCATTTGGATGGTGTCACACTGTGTCAAATTCATTATGTATACATTTATCATATGCATATTATGTCACTTGTTATATCACCTATAATAATTGATCTCTTCTCCAGATTCAGAATTTGCTGACACAAACAGAAAATGCTAGCTTATTGAGTTGTGTATAAGAAGTGAAAGCTCTGACAGTCTACCACAAAATATTGGTATGTATGCTTTCATCATTGCTCACTAATTGTTGTTCACCAGTGATCACTAACTGTCCATCAGTGCGTGTATTCGCCTTTGCTCACTAATATAGTACATAAAGCAGCTCTATGTCGGTAACATACTATATAAAATAACACAAAGTAAGGCAGCTTTACAGAATTACGAAACATACAGGATGTCGCTAGCCTTCATCACTAAACACAAAGCATATAGTCCCGGAGAAGACCCTCGGGTGACTTAAGACATCAGGTATGAGAAGAATTAAAATGAGAGCAATGCAGAGAACATGAAATATTTTACTACATATGACGTCTTGGTGCACCCTCATAATCCGCAAATGTCAAATGGGTACTTTTCTATTGATATTTCTTGGTTAAAATGTTAGTAGTTTTGATTTGAAAACATGCTGGGTATTATTGTATGTCGATGATGTAAAACACTAGCATCAAAATAATATTAGTTGTCGCATGTTTTGAAGTACAAAATATAAGTCATCTAAAATATCAATGGTGGACTGTAATGATTTGTCTTTTATTCACAGCTGTATGACTTCGGCGTCCAGTACTTACATCAGAACGACTTGTGAAAGTGTGGAACCACGGGAATCTACACAAATTATATAGTGTTGGATCACTCTACAGTAACAACACTTCACCAGTGCAACTACACAAAAGAGTATTGTGCTAATTATTAACGCTCCATTAGCTGGTGCCAGAAACTACAACCGGATTGGAATACGTGCCTTATGACAATTACTTTTTCCAAATAATGACTACTAACCAGAAAAATGTCTGTGTACTACATGTGGTCAATTCTTTACATAAAACCGAAAGCTTACACCTTACGTTAACACAGTTCACAACACCGAAACTCACACATGCCACCTCTGTGGAAATCTATACAACACAAAAGACAACCTACAACGACACATAAAAACAAAGCATCAGACATCCACTTCATTAACATCTATGGGCACTACATCCTCAACACCTATGAGTACTACACCCTCAGGTTCATCACACGAAAGGAAAACACCTTCAGACACACAAAAACTAAAGGCTCACATTGCATGATCCATTTCATATAATGACATGATGCTATTTTAGTCTTGTAAAAATGTACTGCAAATACTGTAAATAAACAGGTATATATTATAAATATATAACGTCTTGGTTGTTGATGTGTTTTAGTGTCGATGGTATATATTGTTGTCATGTGGTGAGAGAATGTTACATATTGATGACCCATTCTAGAAATATGTCGACAAAGCTAAAGAAACGTGTTAACCAAGGTAGGAAAAATGTTAAATCAAATGAAGAAATATCTCAACCGAAATAACAAAAATATGTTAGCCAAAGTAGTAAAAATGTTGACCAAATTCAGAAATAGCTTATCCAAACTTATAAAAATTAGGACAATGTGTTAACCAAACGGGAGAATTGTTGGCCAAATACAGAAATAGCTCAAGACAACTTATGAAAGGTAGGAACATTTGTTAGCCAAATGGGAGAAAATATTGGTCAAACTTATACATATCTCTCCCAAACCTATAAAAATTAGGAAAATATGTTCGCCAAAGCAATAAATTTCTCTTTATTGTTTCCAATTTGAATGTTTCATGTAGAAATGTAATTTTTAATTTTTGTGAAATGTTATTGTTGACATTGTTTTTCCCATTCAACGATAGTGATTTATTGCATAAGATACTTTTCATTTTCTAAAATACATCTGTTGTTAGCATAGAGGACAGACGATTATCTCCAGTAGGTTGGCAAATTTGCTCAGTCAGCAGAAATCCGGTTGCGGTATGAAACATCGAAAGTTGGTTAGAAGATGTGGTAGATGATATTCAAGGGGTCAATAAGGCAGACGTGATGTTAAGATAGGTCGACTTAATAAAAGTCGCTGTTGGTTGGTAGGAGATTTAACGCTATTGCGGATGTGAAATGACAAAGTGAGATAGGGGTAGATAAAGTAAGAAATATTATATTAGCTAGACTTCGAGAAAACCCGAATACTGTTGCGAGATAGAACAAAAGAAGGTTACTGTAGCGGACACTGTGGTATGGAAAGTTGATGATGTCAGCCGTGGAAAATGGCCCCTTCATGAGCAATGCTCAGATGATATCGAAACTATCCGAGGTGGAGCCACAGGCTGCATTGTCATAAATATTGTTATGACTTTTTCATTGGAGCTCATGTACATCGAAAATTTGGAGGTCTTAATGCTGTGACATGGAAAAGTTGTTAAGCTATCCAAGAAATACAGAGCCACTTTGTGGTTAATGAAAAACTAAGAGTGTGGAGAGATACGTGATTAGTCTGTTAAATGCTTCTTTAGCCCATACTTTGGAATGGTAAGGTGAAGCTTACGGTAATGTAAAAGGGGGAACGTGCTGACGTTGATGCTTATGTAGTGTGAAATGCCTTTTCGGATACAAGTTCAAGACATTCTTGACATAACTAAAGAAGCTACCTATGTCCTAGTTTGGATAACACATGTTTCTTAATTTGGTCGACCTATTTCGTACTGTGCCATATCTATTTGTTAGCTTGGTCAACATATTTTGCTACCTTTTTATAAGTTTGGTTGATATATTTCTTTACTTTGTCAATATTTTTCCATTCGATTTACAAAGTTTCCTACTTTTCATAAATTTGGATGAGACATTTGGTTGAAATATTTCTTTACTAGACCAATATTTTTTTCCCATTTGGCTAACTATGTTTCCTACATTTATAAGTTTGGTTGCGAAAATTTTTAATTGGTATATATTTTTCACTTTTGGTTAACAATATTTCCTACTTTTCATAAATTTGGATGAGATATTTCCTATATTGGTCAAAATTTTTCTTATTTGGTTAATACATTTTCCTACTTTTCATATGTTTCGACGCGATATTTCTTTACTTGGCGAATATGTTTCACTTTTGGTTAACAATATTTCCTACTTTTCATAAGTTTGGATGAGTTATTTCCTATTTTGGTCAACATTTTCCCCATTTGGTTAACAAATTTTCCTACTTTATATAAGATTGGTCGAGCTATGTGCATGTTTGGTTGAAATATGTTTTTACTTGGCAAATATTTTTCACATTTGGTTAACAACGTTTCCTACATTTTATAAGTTTGGTCTAGCTATTTCTTATTTTGGCCAATATTTTTTCCCATTTGGTTAACACATATTTCTATTTTTCATAAATTTGGATGCAATATTTCTTTTCTTGAACAATATTTTTTACCTTTTGTTAACAAAGTTTCCTACTTTTCATAAGTTTGGACGAGATATTCCCTATTTGGTCAACATTTTCTGCCTTTGGGTAACAAATATATCTACTTTTCATTTTTTTTGGATGCGACATTTCTGTACATGGACAATATTTTTTCACCTTTGGTTAACAACATTTCCAATTTTTCATACGTTTGGACGAGCTATTTATAAGTTTGGTTGAAATATGATTTTACTTGGCAAATATTTTTCCTATTTGGTTAACAAATGTTCCTACTCTTCATAAGATGGGATACGATATTTCTTTACTTGAAAAATAATGTTTTCACCTTTGGTTAACAAAATTTCCTAAATTTCTATAGTTTGGTTGAAATATTTCTTTATTTGGCCAATATTTTTCACATGTTGTTAAAAAATTTTCTAATTTGTATAAGTTTTGATGAAATATTTCTTTACTTGACCAATATATTTCCTATTTGGCTAACAAATTTTCCTAATTATTATATGTTTGGACGCGATATTTCTTAACTTGAACAAAATTGTTAACGTTTGGTTGACAAATTTTCCTACTTTTTATAAATTTGGAAGAAGTATTTCTTTACTTGACCAATATATTTCTAATTTGGCTAAAACATTTTCCTACTTTTTAATAAGTCTGGATGCGATATTTCTGTACTTGGTCAATATTTTTCCCATTTTGGCTAACACATTTCCCTACTTTTCATAAGTTTGGTTGAAATATTTCTTTTACTTGACAAATATTTTTCACATTTGGCTAACAAATTTTTCAAATTTGTATAAGCGTAGATGAGATATTTATAAGTTTGGTTGAGCTATTTCCTATTTTGTTCATCATTTTTATTAGTTTGGCTAACATATCTTCTTATTTCGGTAGACACATTTATAAATTTGGTTGAGATATTTTTTATTTTGGTCAACAGATTAGTTTTCGTAACAAATTTTCCTACTTTTTTAAGTTGGGTCGAGATATGTCAGTATTTGACCAACATTTTCCTACTTGGCTAACATGTTTTCTTACTTCGGGCGACACATTTCTTGGTTTGGCATACATATTTCTTGCTTTTATTAAATGTTTTCGTGATTTGGCCCTCGTTTTTATTTTCAAAAAAAAAAGTCATAAACTATTTCTGAATTTGCTCAACATATTTAACACTTTGTCTAACATATTTTCTTATTCCGGTTGAGGTATTTCTTCATTTGATTAACATTTTTCCTAATGAATTTGTCACATTGTGACACCATCATATGACCTTTGCGCAGACCAGCTTTGACCCAGTGTGAAGGAATATATACACCAGACAGAGTATTTTGATATCGTGTGCATCTGATATATCTCGAGGTGTACCCCTGAATGTAGCACCATGTACCCATTTTCTGAGAAATACAACAGCGACAACAATATACTGACTTGACGGCGTGTAACGAGAATATATACTACACATAGAGAACTTATTACTGTGGTCTCTTCGGTGAGCTGGTTTCGATAGGTGTTGTTGCAAACGTAGTGTTTTTAGCCCACCATTGCGGTCCTTTTTATACAGACTGTGCGGCTGATGCAACATAGAAAACATGTCTAAACATGTTCAAGCAGGTTTACCGTGGTCGGCACGCTCTGAGTCATCCTCCAGTTTTCCCCAAAGACATGTCTGAACACGTTCACCGATGGAATTGCCGCGTGTTGAGTTACCAAGGAGGTCACCCGCAGGTCAGCCAACTATGAGTTCTAGCTTCAGACTTTAATATGAGCCTTAACCATCGTCTCTTATAAAGGAACAGACATATTTATCTAGCGACTCCTCCCCTCATCCACCCCTTACCAATGATCAAAAGCACTTACCCAGCCACTCAACCTCTTGCTCACCTTCTACTAAAGATCGGAAGCACTTATCTAGATACTCCTTCACTCACTCGCCCCTTACCAACGAATTTCACTAGGTCATACCTACAATATCCAATAATATTTGCCATCTTTACTTTTTAATATTTTCATTTGTAACCCTATGATGATAGTTTTTAAACCGCTACAACACTCTAAAGATCACTAATAACCGCTACCCACCCCTTAACAACGAATGACACTAAGCCGTACCCACTAGAACCAATAATAACTGACATCATTACTTTTATAGGTTTTCATGTGTACCCCGTATGATGGTAGTGTTTTTACCACTACTGACCCTCTACAGATCACTAATACCCACTCCCCACCCCTTAACAACGAATGACACTAAGCCATACCGTCTAGAACCGATAGCACCGACCATCATTTCTTTTTTAATGTTTTCATTTGAGGCTCTGAAACCCTGTGTTGATATCGTTCGGAAGCACTTATCTACCTACCCCATCAATCACCCACCCCTTAACAATGAATGACACTAAGCCATACCCATTACAATGACTATCATCGCACAGCCTTATTTTTTAAGGTTTTCATTTGATGCTCTGCAACCCGTATGATGCTAATGTATAGGCCCCTAAATCCTCTACAGATCATATAACCACCATATGTAAATTTTTACCTTTTACAGTTTTTATATGACACCCTTCTCGGCTCAAGGGTTCGAACCTGCTCGCCCCATCCTACTGCGCCCGTACTACCGCGCCCACCTTTGCAGCCCCACCTTTCTTCGGTCTACCCCGCTCTTACACACACACACACACACACACACACACACACACACACACACACACACACACACCCACACACACACACATATCCTGAACACTAACCCGCTACTAAACACCATTTTTACTATATTAAGTTTCATTTTATGCTCTGAGACCATATGATGATAGTGATTCATTAAAGACTACCAAATGCCACTAATAATCGCTATCTTTTATTATCATTTGAGAAATAAAAATGTGAAGAAAAAAAAATCGCTTTAAAAATGGGAGAAAACCGCAATAATCCAGTCGATTTGTTATACATGAGTTACATCCCTTGTTTGGGTGAAAGGTCAATTGTGGTCCGTTTTTGTCACGAAACACGGGGTCTGGGGAGCGTTATAACCCGTATATAAGGATTTATCGATGGTTGGCAACCAGATGTAGGTATCAAATACCTCCTGACATACTACTAACTGGTCGCCGATTTCTCCGTACACTCAGGTCAGTAAACGTGAACACTACACATACCCACAACAGGTTCATGCTACCAGGCGTCTCCCCCCCCCCCCCCCCCCCCCTTGCACCCCTCTACCCGTAATATATGCAACATGGAAAGGACGCATGCGGCTTTGTTACCAGCTGGATGAAGATCAAGATACACTGTTACCTCAAGTTTAAAAGAAAATGTTGCATATCGTTTTACAGGATGTCGCAGTCAACGCCAATAATTTTTTTCTGTTTGTGATCTCTTGGCAAATTTACGTTCAGTAGATTTCTGTTGCTTTCTGAACGACCTGCACCCATACCATTTCGTAAAAAAACCAACACAAAGCGGTCAGCTGCCAGGTCTTCTCCAGCTGTGTTTGTTACCTAAAGGATTCAACGAAATCAATAGGATGTGTTGTGTTCTAATATTGCGTTCTGGGATTCATGTGTTCTATGTTGTCATTGTGTACCGTGATACTTACCACCTATCTTTTGTACCCAATAAGTGTCAATCAATACTTTAAGTTTGCTGCATGTCCTTTATAGGACGTCGCAGCATTTTCGTTTAGCTGTTCGTGATTTATTATGCAAGTTTACTTTCAGTAGTTTGCCATTGCTTTCTGAACAACCGCAGCCGACGGTCATTCCTTTGCTGAAAATCAACACAAGGCGGTGTGCTTCCAAATCGCCTGCATCTGATTTCGAACTCTGTATGCGGGATTCGCTACTCTTCACAACAGGCACAAGCTCAATACTTAGATATAAAGAGACTTCTTCAAGCTCAATTTCTTTGCCTTGAAAAAACAACTCCTCCAAATGCACCCATTTGATTGGTTTCCACTGAGAGAAAAAAGTGCCTCCCAATGACGTCATGTCTAATTAGGCTATCATTGGCCGAAATGTCCGGAGAAACAATGAAAAGATTATTATCCCGCCAAACGAAACTTGAGCAATGATTGAGTTTCAATGGAATCGTTCTGCGCCAGAAGCAAGTATGAGAGCAAGATTTAATTGCATGCACAGGGTACCAATGAAAACGGCGATGCTGTTTTTAATTTATTCATATTCAGGATACAAACACAGCTGTCGGAAACGGAGCGAGTCATTAACCGCAAGTCGAAGTGGAAAGAGAAATTTCATAATCCTACGCATTGTTGTTTTTTAATCAGAAAATTGATTTCACGGCCAATAATGGAGTAATGAATAAAACAAAGGATTGGGCAAGAAATGTGGGAGGAAACAAGAACATGATGAAAAGAGAAGAAAGGGGAAGTTTGCAGCTAAGAATGTAAAGAAAGTTAAATTGACTGGGTTCATGTGACATTTAAGTTCGGCTTCGGGTTTCATAAACGGATGTGTAGAGTGAGTTTTGTGAGGTAGTTTCTGTACAGACTTGTATATAAACAATTTACAGTAGTTTAGTGGAAGTAGGTACTTTATGCTTATTGAAAGAACAATGTGGATCATGGCTTTAAAAAACATTCAATGAACAATATCAAAGAGGGCTATGTAAGGAATGAACGATATACAGCGTGGACTATTTATTGAATGAATTATTATAATAATGCACCCTTTATTGCATGACTGTGATACAATATGGGATATTTATTTAACTCTCCCTCACCTCTCCCAAAAGTACTACTTAATTAATTGATTAATACTAGCACATGAAACTAACCGCTTCTATGATTGCACAAATATGACATTAGTCGACATCCTTTTTATGAAAACTTTGCGGATATGCCAGAAATCTGGAACTATGTTTATTGTAGTCAGTTAACATGGAGGTCTCAGTGCAAGCGAAGAAAAGGAAGAAAATGCATCCTGTGACTTGGCATGTCCGCTATTTTCTTGTACTTTTAAATGTTTTATTCTGTTTATTTTGTGTTTGAATGGTGATTAAAGTGAAACTGGCTCAAAAATGACACCATGTCTCGGAAACAAAACATTCTCGGGGATATTAAACCTCACAGAGATTTAGAGAGAACAAAAAAAAAAAAAAAAAGAAAGCAAAAGCATGGATCGACCATTGCGAATGTGGAGACTGAACATTAAAAGCACCGTGAACATGACATAGAATGAATCAGGAGAAATGAGACCAAAGATGTGGTTTCTCCGGAGGGCCTTGGTGAGAACGAGGCTCTGCAAGGATCTGCTACATCATGAAAGTGGTCATACTGATATTACTATTGTTTTGAAGGTATAACTGTTCTCCGCATCATTCTTTATTTATCTGATCTACGTTAAGTTACAAAACTTTGAGAACAAAGTCTTAAGACGCATCTTTGGGCCAATTAGGGATACACAAAGTGGAGAGTGGAAAAGAAGAAGCAACAAAGACATTTATGATCTGTTTAAGTCCCCGCTAATCACTGGTATCATGAAGGCTAATAGACTGCAATGGCTGGGGCATATAGAAAGAATGGAAGATAATATGGAAACAAAACTCGCTTTCACTCAGGAAATAAATGACCTTAGACCCCGAGGTAGACCAAGAAGACGGTGGAGAGATAATATACATACAGACCTACAAGCACTTGGAATCAGAGACTGGCAAGAGAAGGTCAACCAGAGAGACGAATGGAGACGGCTTGTATCTGCAGCAAAGAACCTCAATGGCTCGGAATACTGAAGAAGAAGAAGAAGAAGAAGAAGAAGAAGAAGAAGAAGAAGAAGAAGAAGACGTTAAGTTATTCTTATAATAATATACTAAACACATTTCTCTGATGTATGTTTAATTCTCCTTATGTTAACACATAAAATACATATTTCTCTGATATATGTTTAATTCTCTAACATACAAGATATGTTTCTCTGATATGTTTAATTCTCCTTATTCTAACATATAAAATACATTTCTCTCAAATAGCTTTAACGCTCCTTAATCTAACATACAAAATACACTTCTCCAGGACTTTTGGCTTTTGAATTTTATGGCATCAGTGCATATAGTGTCGGGGCCTGTGGCCAAAGAGTAGTGAACGCAGTTCACAATCTCGACTTACCGGGTTAAGTGCCAACAGCAAGGCGATTTAGGAGCATATCGCTTTGTGTTGATTTTCATAATGATATAAGCGTAAGAAAGCAATGACAAACTAGTGAACGTAAACTTACACATACAATCACAAATAGTCAATAAATACAGGGGTTGATTCCGTAGTATACAAAAGACATTCAACTAATTTTGTTTCAGTTGCATTTGGCAGCAGTTTAAGTTTTCCATAGGGGATATGAGTGGTCTCGAGGTATGGTGTCCGCCTCGAGTACTGGAGGTCCCGGGTCCAAGCACCGGTGAGGGTCGGGATTTTTTCACATGGACTTCTAGTAACAAAATTTCCCCTGGTCTCTGGGTAGTGAGATCGGACGCCCGTGTGCACGTAAAACATCCCTTGGCAGTTGGAAATCGAAAAAGAGTAGCCTAACGGCGCTGCCCGGGCAACATGTCGAGTTAACAATCTACCCAAAGTATTTCAGGATCCTCGCCGGTGCTACGGAGTTCGTGCACTGAGCTGAGAGTCTCCGGACTCAGGCTTGAGTTAGGAGTAGAACGGAGCACTTATGGGTTACACCCGTGTGCCGTGATGTTGATCTGTCGACTAAACTAAAGTTTTCCGTTTAATTCACAAGACTAGGAATCTCTCCGATACATTACATTGTGGAAATTTAAGTGAGAAATACTTTGTGTCCTCAGTGACTTCTGACTTGGATTGAGTAGACATTAGCAGTACTTCAAGTGTTCAGCGGGGTGCAGAGCAGGAATATTCGAGAATGGAGCCCCAGCTTCCCGTACTCCAGAACCGTTTCACCACGTGCAATGAACTTTGTCAAACTTTAACTAGCAAAAAACTCTAAACGCCCTGTCAACGTTTTCTGCCAATTATTTCCTCTCTTCAAATGCCTAACTTCTGTGAGATGCTCTATATCTTTATTTGAGAGTACATCCGGTTGGCAGAGGCTCTTGATTCGAGTGGAGGACGCCTAGCCTAGCATGAGTGAAATACATGCACTTAAAAATTTCTGAGACATTCGGATGGCAGGTAACAACTGAAGCTCTTCAACTACATTCGGATGGCAGGTAACAACTGAGGCTCTTCAACCTAAGGTCCTTCAAGGTAACCGTTGCTTGTAGATTAAGGCAACATGTACTATTCTTCTTTTTTTTTTTTATGTAACTGCTTGCGATGGTGGAGAAATATTTGAGGAAATCTGCACTTTAAGCTGTTTATCTTTTATCTTTGGGTTGGAGTTGCTTAGTGACATTGCGTCCGCCTGCGAATCTAACAGTCCGGTTGCGATTTCGGTGAACAGGATGGGTGTGTACAAATTATGCAGAATGGAAATGGTATTACTTTCATTTAATCCTGCGGCATTACAATCCCAGTCCGGTAAGACTGAAATAGCAGAATGCCGTAGCCTGTGTGTGAACTGCGCCGATAAAGGAAAACAAAGAATAGTATCATTGCAATCTACGAGCGTAATTCAGAAAGTAATGCACCACATCGTTTTTCTCAGCTAATAATGAAGATAGAAGCATACAATTTTGCACACTTCAAGTATGAGCCGATTGTGTGCACTAGATTGCACCCAAACGGCCAAATATTATGGCTGCCCTAAACCGTTGCAATGGAGCGTGTTAGCAACTTGCGTTATAAGCAGCAGACATTGTGATAGCATTTCTTGTTGCATTTCTCATTTCTCATTTCTCATTTCTCGTTGCAAAGAAGGAAACTATTGTGAACATTTACAAGCATCTATATGATGTGTATGGAGGTTTTTCAGTCGACAGGAGTACAGTCAGTCGCTGGATTAAGAGAATCAAAGAATCAGGAAGTGGAGATAAGGAACTACTTGATCGGCAACGCTGTGGACGTCATGCCACAGCCACCAACGCATAAATGTTGAAATGAACTGAGGGCATTATTTTCAACACTACGACGAGGGATCCTATCAACGCAACATTGTATTTCTGTGAAGAGTTAGTCATGAATGCACACATTTGCAACTTGGTGCAGTGTTGAGATGTACTGATACCGAGGTAGCAGGTTCAACCCTTACACCGATCAGTTGACTAAAATGTTGATGTCTCGTCCTTGACTTGAGGGCGTAAATTATAAGTACCTCAGAAATCGGAGTCAGGACACTGGTAAAAGGGAAAGATAATTCACACGCAAAAGTACACTAGAAGTAGTAGCACGTGTATGGGCGGCTACGCTTGAGTTCAAATGAGTTCAAAGCGAGTAACACCCCCCCCCCCCCCAAAAAAAAAAAAAAAAAAAAAATCTGTTCATAGTCTATAGGATGAGACTGCGTGACTTTTCGAGATATCCGTGTGCAATGTAACTAATCCTTTATAAAACAAACCAAATCACATCTTTCAGTTTAAGTTAATTACAATGTCATTGTAGATTTGACATTTCTTGGATCTATAATTAACAACAATGGGACAAAATTAACACTGACGTAGACTGGCCTTAGCAACGCAGAGGTTACACAGTATTAAGAGCCTGTGGCACAACATCGCCAGACAGATTAAAGTAAGATCTTTGAGAAATGCATTTTCATCGTGGCAACTTCAATCAATCAATCATGTGCCATGCCGGAAAGCGTGGGCGGTCATGACAGGCCATTTCACTCGATCACCAGTGTCGTGGATCAGCTCAGTGTTCCTGTCTCGTCCATGCCATGTGGCCAAGCCATCCAGGTATTTTCCTCTCGGTCTTCCTCTTGGTCTGTTCACTTCGATCTTGCCAGTTGTCACCAAGTTCTCCAATCCATTTCTTCTCATAACATGTCCCAAAAATTTTGACTGTCTACGTCTAATTTCTCTAATTAGTTTACGATGTTCATTTGTCTCCTGATTCAGTTTGCGTACACGGCCAGGATTAAGTTGAGCACTGAGAATGTGCAGTCACTCCTGTACGCTGCCTCTATACTGCAGATTGAAATGGTGGCCAATGCCTGTAGCAACTTCATGCAGTCTCATCTCCACCCATCAAACTGTATTGAGGTTCGCTCCTTTGCACAACAACACAACCGCATCGAGTTGATCAAAACCACTGACAGCTACATTCGAGATAACTTCATCGCAGTTTCTCAGACAGAAGAGTTCCTGCAAATGACCTTTGACATCTTGCTGGAGTTCATCTCTTCACCAGACCTGAATGTCGACTCTGAGGAGCAGGTCTATAGCGCAATCATGAGGTGGATGGGCCATAGACCAGAAGATCGCAAGAGTCACCTGCCCCGCCTGCTGGAAAAGGTGAAGCTACCACTCCTGAGCGCGACATATCTCATTAACAACGTTGAGCGAGACGAGCTGATACGTAACAGTTTAGAATGCCGAGATTATGTTAATGAGGCTAAGAACTATCAGATGTCATTGGCTGACCTTGTTCCAGAAGTTAATGTTACAGAACGGTCACGGTCAAGAAAGAGTTATACAGGAGTTCTATTCTGTGTCGAGGGTAGGGGTGCTTCAGGCGACCCATTTAAAAGCATTGAGTGTTATGATCCTCGCCAGGATCGGTGGTTTCTGGTTGCAGACATGACTACCAGGCGCAGACATGTGGGAGTGTGCTCTTTTAATGGCCTTTTGTACGCTGTGGGAGGCCACGATGGCAGTGATCATTTGCGAAGTGGAGAAGTCTTTGATCCCAAACACAACATATGGAAACCAATAGCTCATATGGCCACTCTAAGGCGAGGAATAGCCCTGGCTTGCCTTGGTGGTGTCATTTATGCCGTCGGGGGTTTGGATGATACAACTTGCTTCAACACGGTGGAGAGGTATGACCCGAAGGAGGATTACTGGAGTTTTATTCCAAATATGGAAGTTCCCAGAGGAGGTGTAGGGGTGGCAACACTTAAGGGCAAGTTGTATGCCCTGGGTGGCAATGACGGAACCAGCTCATTGGACAACTGTGAAAAGTATGACCCATACACGGCTCGTTGGGAGACCATAGCTTCCATGCACAAGCGCAGAGCAGGGGCGGGAGTGGCTGTTCTGGACGGTTGTATTTATGTTGTAGGTGGATTTGATGACAACTCTCCTTTGGATTGCGTGGAGAAATATGACGCTGAGAACAATAAGTGGACTCTGGTGGCTAGTATGTCTTGTTGTCGCGGTGGTGTTGGCGTCAGTGCCCTGGGTGGTCGTTTGTATGCTGTTGGAGGTCATGATGGTTCCAACTACCTGAACTCCGTGGAGACCTATGACCCTTTGACCAACAGGTGGGAGCCGGCGCAGGGGATTCAGCAGTATCGAGCTGGTGCTGGTGCTGGCGTGGCCTTCTGCGACTGCTCCCCGAAGCTGCTACGACAAGTCACGTCTGCAAACAGCACTGGACATTTGTAAAGCTTGAAGATCAGAGTCTTTCCATCGGTAAACTCAAGCTTTTTCAGGAGTCTGTACAGTTAGGGTACATGTCGTCTAATGATTGTGTGTGATGACATGGTTGGGATATTGTTTTGTGATGATTGTGTGTAATGACATGGTTATGATCTTCTTGTGTGATGATTGTATGTAATGACATGGCTGGAATCATCACGTGTGATGATTGTGTGTGGTGACGTGGCTGGGATCTTGTTGTATGATAATTGTGTGTAATGGCATAGCTGGCAACATGCTGCCGGTTACAGAATCTATATGCACTGTGACTAGAATATGTGGCTTAAAAAAAACACACACACACAAGGCTAATTCATAAATCCCACCTCATCTATTGACATATGGCATAAGTCACGTGGATTATCCTGATTGTCAGTGTGTATTTTGGTCACATGTCGTACTGCAGAGCTCAACGTATATAGTTTAGTGTACTGATTATCAGATTACTGTTGTTGTCACTGCTTCCTTTGGTGACGAGAGTTAGGTTTTCATGGTGTGGTGACTTTCACTATGTACTTACAATTTGAATGATGTTTTATTACATTGGTTTTGTTCCCTGTATACATGTATATTCTGTGTTCGCCAGACATGAGGCGCTGGAATCTCTTGCCCCCGGGTAGATTGGGCCCGTTAGCTAATAAAGCGGCCAATCTAGGAGATGGAAAACTCCGATTATAAACCCCTAAGTTTAAGATGGACCGACGTGCCGAGGACTGAATGGCCACGGGTGAGTTGGTCGTGAACGTGGAACGTCTGGTATGCGGGCGGGGCGGCGCCAGGCGTATGGATCCTGAAAA
>JACEFZ010027240.1:0-37653 GCA_014155875.1 Cepaea nemoralis | reverse complement strand
GCGCATTAAACATGTAGTACTTCGAACAATTTCTTAACAACGCATCAGATGTCACAGGAATTCAAGAAACCGACACAGATGCCACCGAAGAACTAGAACTAGACATACTGAAAGAAGAAATTATAGAAGCCATCAGATTAGCCCCATTGAACAAATCACCAGGACAAGATGAAATATCAAATGAACTAATTAAAGCAGCAAGAGAAGTAGGAACAGCATGGCTACACAGACTAATCAACCATATTTGGGTAGAACAACAGACGCCACGAGACTGGGGAAACGCCATAATATCCCAATTTGGAAAACAAAGGCAGCAAATGAGACTGCACACAATACAGAGGCCACACTGGGAAAATATTTTGCAAATTCTTGAGAAAAGATCGAACTACTATAGAATCCCAGCCAGGCGAAACACACCTTGGATTTAAGAAAAACAAAGGATGCACAGATGCCATTTTTGCTCTTAGACAACTTATAGAAAAAGCAATCGAGTTCAATGAAACACTCTACTTAGCTTTTGTCGACCAAGAAAAGGCATTTGAAAGAGTAGATAGAAACAAGCTGTGGGAAATCCTTAAACAATATGGAGTGAGTACACATCTAACCTATGTAGAAGCTTATACAACAACAGTGAATGCATAGTGAGAGCAATTGGAGGACACTCAAAACCCTTCACCATAAGATCCGGTGTACGACAAGGTTGTGTCCTGTTCCCTCTCTTGTTCATAATCTATATACGCAACATATGTAAAGAAACGAGCGAAACAGAGACCACAAGAACACCGCATGATGAGAACACAGAAGAAGAACCATCTGCAAATCTAACCATTAGAGAACTTCTATTTGCGGACGACCAAGCACTAATAGCAAAACCAAAAGCTGAATTACAAGACCACATGAATAGTCTAAATAAAATGTGTAGGGAGCATAACATGAAAATTAGCACGATTAAAACAGAGGTAATGACTGCAACTAAAGAAGAAACAGCAACGATGATTCGCCTAAACCACCATCCCTTGAAACAAGTAAACAGTGTCAAGTACCTAGGAAGTATAATATCATCAAATGGCAGATCAGAAGACGAGATCGAAAAAAGATGCAATAAGGCAAACCAACTCATTGGACAAATGGCACCAATACTAATGAACAAACATGTATCAATAACTACTAAGAGAGCACTTTACAACACATTCTTCCTACCAACTCTATGCTACCAATACCAAACCTGGACAATGACAGAAAAAGAGAAAAGAAAAATCACGACAACAGAAATGAGATTCCTGAGAAGAATACTCAATATATCAAGAAGAGATAAGATCAGAAATGAAGAACTCAGGACTAAAGTGGGGGTTGTAGCTGCACTAGATTTTATTAGAAGGCAGCAAGTCAAATGGTTTGGCCATGCAAGAAGATTACCAACTAACAGTATACCATAACATAACAAGCAATGATGTACAGACCAAAGGGAAGCAGAGGATGAGACTGACCACGTAAACGATGGACGCAGGGAATAACAGAGTCCATGGGAATATCGATAGACGAAGCTCATAAGCGGGCAATCTCCCGATGTTTATACTTAACCTCGACACCGCAAGGTACAAAAGGAACATGTTGAGATGAGATGAGAACATGTAGTTCTGAAGGCCTGGTGTAGATATGTGATTACCATTTGAACAGATAATCACGACGACAAACTTCAACACTCAACGGCAGATTTAACTGAATTCCTGAAGTGTTAGGTTAGGCCTTTGAATATTCTATGCCATGGCATCATCTGATGGTATAGTCTGTTCTATAACTGCATGTTTTTCTTTCCCCAGACAACTCTCATGATATACTTTAAGTCATCCAATATCCGTGTATTTTGGCTCATAAATGGCGTCAGAGACTTACATCTTTTGATTATATTAAACGTCATTGGAAATAACATGGAAGGCACGATTTTTACCAGAAGACGCGGGGATGGAAAAGCACTAGAGAAGGGGGGAGAGATTCGAATGTTTAACATTGACAGGGCCTCCCATATGGACCCAGCCTAAACCGGGTACCAGGAAATGTTTCGGGAGGTAAATAAATCCGGCGTGACACTGACCACACCAGCCACCGAGTGCCGATTGATGTATATACAAATATAAGGTCTAGCAACATATGCCCAACAGGTCTTAAGACGTGTAAAGGGACCTTGTTTTACTCTACTATACATACAACACAGGTCGGGTATCTATGGCGTTTTACTTTACTATACATGCCACACAGGTCGGGTATCTATGGCGTTTTACTTTACTATACATGCCACACAGGTCGGGTATCTATGGCGTTTTACTTGACTATACATGACACACAGGTCGGGTATCTATGGCGTTTTACTTTACTATACATGCCACACAGGTCGGGTATCTATGGCGTTTTACTTGACTATACATGACACACAGGTCGGGTATCTATGGCGTTTTACTTGACTATACATACAACACAGGTCGGGTATCTATGGCGTTTTACTTGACTATACATGACACACAGGTCGGGTATCTATGGCGTTTTACTTGACTATATATGACACACAGGTCGGGTATCTATGGCGTTTTACTTGACTATACATGCCACACAGGTCGGGTATCTATGGCGTTTTACTTGACTATACATGACACACAGGTCGGGTATCTATGGCGTTTTACTTGACTATACATGACACACAGGTCGGGTATATATGCCGTTTTACTTTACTATACACGCCACACAGGTCGGGTATCTATGGCGTTTTACTTTACTATATATGACACACAGGTCGGGTATCTATGGCGTTTTACTTGACTATACATGACACACAGGTCGGGTATCTATGGCGTTTTACTTTACTATACATGCCACACAGGTCGGGTATCTATGGCGTTTTACTTGACTATACATGACACACAGGTCGGGTATCTATGGCGTTTTACTTTACTATACATACAACACAGGTCGGGTATCTATGGCGTTTTACTTTACTATACATGCCACACAGGTCGGGTATCTATGGCGTTTTACTTGACTATACATGACACACAGGTCGGGTATCTATGGTGTTTTACTTTACTATACATGCCACACAGGTCGGGTATCTATGGCGTTTTACTTGACTATACATGACACACAGGTCGGGTATCTATGGCGTTTTACTTTACTATACATGCCATACTGGTCGGGTATCTATGGCGTTTTACTTGACTATACATGACACACAGGTCGGGTATCTATGGCGTTTTACTTTACTATACATGCCACACAGGTCGGGTATCTATGGCGTTTTACTTGACTATACATGCCACACAGGTCGGGTATCTATGGTGTTTTACTTTACTATACATGCCACACAGGTCGGGTATCTATGGTGTTTTACTTTACTATACATGACACACAGGTCGGGTATCTATGGCGTTTTACTTTACTATACATGCCACACAGGTCGGGTATCTATGGCGTTTTACTTGACTATACATACAACACAGGTCGGGTATCTATGGCGTTTTACTTTACTATACATGCCACACAGGTCGGGTATCTATGGCGTTTTACTTGACTATACATACAACACAGGTCGGGTATCTATGGGGTTTTACTTGACTATACATGACACACAGGTCGGGTATCTATGGCGTTTTACTTGACTATACATACAACACAGATCGGGTATCTATGGCGTTTTACTTGACTATACATACAACACAGGTCGGGTATCTATGGCGTTTTACTTGACTATACATGACACACAGGTCCGGTATCTATGGGGTTTTACTTGACTATACATGACACACAGGTCGGGTATCTATGGCGTTTTACTTTACTATATATGACACACAGGTCGGGTATCTATGGCGTTTTACTTGACTATACATACAACACAGGTCGGGTATCTATGGCGTTTTACTTTACTATACATGCCACACAGGTCGGGTATCTATGGCGTTTTACTTGACTATACATACAACACAGGTCGGGTATCTATGGCGTTTTACTTGACTATACATGACACACAGGTCCGGTATCTATGGGGTTTTACTTGACTATACACGACACACAGGTCGGGTATCTATGGCGTTTTACTTTACTATACACGCCACACAGGTCGGGTATCTATGGTGTTTTACTTTACTATACACGCCACACAGGTCGGGTATCTATGGCGTTTTACTTTACTATACACGCCACACAGGTCGGGTATCTATGGCGTTTTACTTTACTATACATACAACACAGGTCGGGTATCTATGGCGTTTTACTTTACTATACATGCCACACAGGTCGGGTATCTATGGCGTTTTACTTGACTATACATACAACACAGGTCGGGTATCTATGGGGTTTTACTTGACTATACATGACACACAGGTCGGGTATCTATGGCGTTTTACTTGACTATACATACAACACAGATCGGGTATCTATGGCGTTTTACTTGACTATACATACAACACAGGTCGGGTATCTATGGCGTTTTACTTGACTATACATGACACACAGGTCCGGTATCTATGGGGTTTTACTTGACTATACATGACACACAGGTCGGGTATCTATGGCGTTTTACTTTACTATATATGACACACAGGTCGGGTATCTATGGCGTTTTACTTGACTATACATACAACACAGGTCGGGTATCTATGGCGTTTTACTTTACTATACATGCCACACAGGTCGGGTATCTATGGCGTTTTACTTGACTATACATACAACACAGGTCGGGTATCTATGGCGTTTTACTTGACTATACATGACACACAGGTCCGGTATCTATGGGGTTTTACTTGACTATACATGACACACAGGTCGGGTATCTATGGCGTTTTACTTTACTATATATGACACACAGGTCGGGTATCTATGGCGTTTTACTTGACTATACATACAACACAGGTCGGGTATCTATGGCGTTTTACTTTACTATACATGCCACACAGGTCGGGTATCTATGGCGTTTTACTTTACTATACATGCCACACAGGTCGGGTATCTATGGCGTTTTACTTTACTATACATGCCACACAGGTCGGGTATCTATGGCGTTTTACTTGACTATACATGCCACACAGGTCGGGTATCTATGGCGTTTTACTTGACTATATATGACACACAGGTCGGGTATCTATGGCGTTTTACTTTACTATATATGACACACAGGTCGGGTATCTATGGCGTTTTACTTGACTATACATACAACACAGGTCGGGTATCTATGGGGTTTTACTTGACTATACATGACACACAGGTCGGGTATCTATGGCGTTTTACTTTACTATACATGCCACACAGGTCGGGTATCTATGGCGTTTTACTTGACTATACATGCCATACTGGTCGGGTATCTATGGCGTTTTACTTGACTATACATGCCACACAGGTCGGGTATCTATGGCGTTTTACTTGACTATACATGCCATACTGGTCGGGTATCTATGGCGTTTTACTTGACTATACATGACACACAGGTCGGGTGTCTATGACATTTTACTTTACTATACATGCCATACAGGCTGGATATCTATGACGTTTTTCATGTCATCATTTCTAATTCTGTCTCTTCTACTGAAGAAGTAGCTGACGTTTACCAGCGTATAAACTGTTAACAATATATGAAAACTTAAAGATGTGGCGTAGCTAAGGGGGGCAAGAGGAGTGACCGCTGCTTCTGTGCCCTATCTGTGAAACGTAACGCCTAACTGAGTTGGTTTTTTTTTATGAAGTGGTATGGATGCTGGTCGTTCAGAAAGAATGGCCAACTACTGAACGTAAACTTGCCCAGGAATCACGAACAGCCAAAAAAATGCTGGGGTTGACTGCTGCGTCCGTAAAAGATATGCAACTACAACACGCCTAACTTACTTATACCCTAGTAGATATCATCAGTTGGGGAACCCTTGGATGCCACTAAAACAGTTCATAAATAAACAGACATGTATTAATTGGCTGTCATAGGAGTGACTGGGATTCGAACCGGTGACCTCCAAATTACAACGGCACCTCGCTGCAGGAACACGTGTACTTCGATGCATGGTAGGTAACTATATATTTCAATTGTTATAGTAACTAGTGTGTCCTCTAGTCTCTACTTCCTTCTTCTCACTTCTATCAGCGCCAAACAATACATTTGTGTTTATTTGTAGACTGTCTTAGTCCCTAAGGGTTATCCTGGGTATTTGTAGACTGTCTTAGTCCCTAAGGGTTATCCTGGGTATTTGTAGACTGTCTTAGTCCCTAAGGGTTATCCTGGGTATTTGTAGACTGTCTTAGTCCCTAAGGGTTATCCTGGGTATTTGTAGACTGTCTTAGTCCCTAAGGGTTATCCTGGGTATTTGTAGACTGTCTTAGTCCCTAAGGGTTATCCTGGGTATTCACCGTGAATTATCCAACGTACACGTTTATACGCTCGCTCTCCATAACTTTCGGATTTGCCACACCCCTGACTCAAAGACAAAGAACAAAATCATGCATGGACCATGGATTGACGTTGCGGAAGAGTTATCATGATCGGGAATTGACATCAGTGTACTCAGGACATGTCTATAAGCGCTCAGTCTCTCAGCAAATGTCGATGAATATGGATGCTGAGTATCTCTTTTGCGAGTTTCTTAGCTACACTTCGGAGCCGGCATCTCCTATGGCCATTTCATGCAGACCCGTACTTGATTCAGCGCTCCACAAAGGTAAACGATAGAATTTGTCAACAGGTGTATTACTGCGCACGAAACTATAGGTTACTGACCCTGAGTATCCCTTCTGTCCAATTACTATATCCCACTGAATGACGATAACCGCGGTAGGCGAGCGGCAAGCACGCTTGCCTGTCAAACCGTTGGTCAAGTATGTGAATCCCCATCTAGGCGGTTTGTTTCCGAATGACCTGGACTCTCAGGTCGACCCGGGTTATACTAAAGCCAATAAACATCCTGGGAAGTAAAGGCGTTATTTTGACCACATTATGTATCGAGTGTCTATTACTCTATAAACATATCTAATAGCCTTAAGGTGTTTAACTGGGTCCTTTACTAACGTTTTTTTTTTAAAAACTGAAGCGTGCTTCTGGAGCTAACATATCAACTCCCTCGCTATATGTCAGCATGGCTGAATGGATAAGAGCGCTTCTTAAAACTTCCGATCAACTGATGCCGAGGTAGCGGGTTCAACACCTTACGCCGGTCATCTGGACTAATATGTTGACTTCTCGTCCTTGACTTGGGGACGTAAATTACAAGTAACTAAGAAGTCGGGGTGGGTTCGTCTGATGGCGAGGGACACTGGCAATAAGGAAAGCTAATTCACATACATAAAATCAGTCCAGTGCACTAGAAGTGGTAGCACATGTGTGGGTTACGCTTGAGTTGAAAGCGAATGAACGCTAACAAACAAAAAAATATATCGCTTCCGCGCAGCCATGCATGACCGAGAGAATAGATCCACACAAGTTCCCGACAGTTTTTAATCCCCCACAACTAACAACCCGCATGCCATAACCATCTATTGTGACCTTTGCGAAACGTAGAGATGGGTAAATAAGAAAGGCTTTGCACATTCAAGCGAAAACCCATATACCAGCATCAGGTTACGGGATGCCAACACTATATCCAAGATGAATCGACAATCTCATTATTGGTTGCACATGAGTGAATGACATCTGAGTGCTCATTGCCGACACGGTTCTATAACAATCAATGGCGCCAGCTTCCTGCAGCAGGTTGAGATGACGGATTAACTTTCTTTTTCCTACATACACGCACGCCGGAGTCTGCAGCTTGTGGGTAGTGCGTGCAGTTTCACAATTCCGCAAATTAAGGGTTGCTGAAAATGCTGGGGTTAATTGCGAAGGACATGCATTTAACAAATGCACACACTTACATGTTTATATCATCATCATTATCATATGCCTTACCAGGTGAGTTGAGGTGAGTCAAGAACCGACATATAGCACTAAGGACATTCCCATACGCGCTCCAATTGTTATGGAAGAACTTGCTCCTCCACATCTGTGATGTCTTTTACATGCCATGGCGACAAGCTGTCATGCATTATTCCTTGCTGTCGGCCTCTATATCTGTGCCCATGCATTTGTCCGGTTGTTACAATCAGCAGCGTCATCTAGCAGTTGTCCTTCGCAAAACGTCTCTCTAGTTTAGTTTAGTTTAGTCGACTGATCAACATCACGGCACACGGGTGTAACCCACAAGTGCTCCGTTCTCCTCCTAACTCAAGCCTGAGTCTGGAGAAACGCAGCTCAGTGCACGAACTCCGTAGCACCGGCGAGGATCCTGAAATACTTTGGGTAGATTTTTAACTAAAAATTTTCCCCGGGCAGCGCCGTTAGGCTACATTTTTTCCGATTTCCAACTGCCATGGGATTTTTTACGTGCGCAACAATACACACGGGCGTCCGATCTCACTACCCAGAGACCAGGGGAAATTTTATTACTAGAAAAAATTCGCTTAAAAGTCGACATGGTCGACTTCATTGCACCGGGTTTTATCCCATATGGCTCGGCTCTTTCCGCAGCACAGAAAGCGTCGCACAAAGCACGAACTCCGTAGCTTTTAGCCACGACCCACAGGAGTCTCCGAAACATTTAACTCGTAAACCGAAGGACGCGGCCCGGAATCGAACCCACGACCTTCGGAGCACGAGATAAACGGCTTGACCACTTCGCCACAGAGACACCTATTACTAGAAGTCCACGTGAAAAGATCCCGGTCCTTACCGTGGGTTGACCCGGGACCTCCAGCACTCGAGGCGGACACCATACCTTGAGACCACTCAGCCCCCTAAAACGTCTCTCTCATCATGGCCACGGTTCTTACAGTATGTTCCAGTTTTAGCAATCTCCTGCACACGACCCGGTAATCTGCGTAAAATGTCCTGGAGTAGGTACATTTTTGTGACTTAATTGCCTCTCATCATCATCATGTGGCATGCCGATAAGCGTGGGTGGTCATGTTCCGCCATCTCACACATTCACCAGAGTCGTGTTCAGCTCTGTGCTCTTGTCTCGGCTATACCATGTGGCCAAGCCATCCAGATATTTGCTTCTCTGTCTTCCCCTTGTTCTTTTCCCCTTAATCTTGCCAGTTATTACCAAGTTCTTCAATTTGTTTCTTCTCATAACGTGTTCAAAAATTCTGACTCTCTACGTATAATTTCTCCAATCAGATTATGGTTTTCATGTGTTTCTTGTAGAACTTAGTTATTGCTCTTTCTGTCTGTCCATGGTTTCAAATCCTTTACAGGACGTAGCAGTCAATCCCAGCATTTTTTTTTTGTGTGGCTGTTTTTGATCTCTTGCAAGTTTACATTCAGTAGTCTGCCATTGCTTTCTGAACGACCGGCACCCATACCATTTAAAAAAACGCAAAGCGGTCTGCTGCCAAATCGCCAGCTGTGTTTCGAACGCGGTATGTGGGATTACAAACTGCGTCCGTAACGCCTTCCCCACGGATCCGGCTGGATATTCTTTGCATTTCCTACAGAAACCACATTTCCACAGCCATCAGATATTTTTCAGCTTGTCTGCTGTTTGTCCACGTTTCACATACATACAAAAGTACAGATTCTATGTAGCACTTTAACTCTCTTTTTCTCAGTGCAATTGACATTGCCTCTACATAGACCGAATCTCATAACCACCGGTACAGAAACAATTTTCTGAAAGGTAAGGCGGCCGGTTAGTGTCAAAAATCCCAATAAGAGTTTAGAGAGTTAAGAATATAAGTAATAGAGCTAAGACAGAGTCTATTAGAGAACACCAGACAGGAAATACACCAGCGCTATAAATAGCTTCACAACGGGACACACTTGTGTCAACCAAGGGAGCATTGAGTACAAGTGAGCGAGGGTTTCCCCAAGACATTGGGAAACTCGCCTCAACGAGTAACCGTGGAGTACCAGGTTACTCGAGTTAACTGGCCAGCGTGCTGGGACACTATGCACGCAAGACTCGCCAGCGCACGGAGGATCCAACGTCCGTGTTTGAACACGCAATTAGAAGCGTGAGGACAGACCAGGACTGAGACGACTAGAGAGTAGACGTGTTCCTTACGAATGCTATAAGTTTATAGACAATAGTGATTGTTAGGCTTTAGATTTCATTCAGTGATTAATAGTATCATTATCACCTCTTCATTGCATCTATGTAACGTACCATGTTGTTTATTGGCAATGAAGTATTCCGCTCGCAGAGCTTGTGTATCGCCAGCTCTAAATAAATTGCATTCCTTTTGCAAATGACACGAGTTATTATTTCGTGTGGTGCAAAAGTAGGGGAGTCCTGAAAGATCTGTCGCAAGCAAGTTGCTGACAGGCAGGACCCCAATTGGTGTCAGAAGTCCCTGAACCAACGTCAACAGGCACCATTCGACATTATTTCTGTGTTAAAATATCTAAAAAAATTAACGTACATTATTTTGCATTCAATGGCAGAAATGATTTTGTTTTGTGAATAACGTGAGTGATTAACACCATTACTACGTGATCATTAATATCATACCATTTGTGGAGCTTGAACCACAATGAAGGAAGTTTAAGTTACAAATTGTGTTAGTCTACGAAAATTTATGAAAGTGTGTTATTCTACTGAAAGTAATGAAAATGTATACAAATATGAATTTAAATTATCAAGCAAACCATCGTGTACATTTCATTTTGTGTGATACAGCCATTAATGTCACCATTCATCACATTCATTCCAATATTTGTGCAAAATAAGTTCTTTGTGTACAAAGATAATATATTAACTACTGAACGGAAGCCTTAGAACGTAGTTATACCAAACAAGATAGAAAGTGAAGACAAGACGACTGTGACTGTCATATGACGAATCATCTTACGAATCATGACGATCATTCAGACAATCATAACATTCATTCATTAACATCATTTATCATTATCTAAATCACATTTTTGATTCATCAGCCGCATGAAATATAAACATGTATTTAGATCATACGTATGTGTCTAAAGTATTGATGCTCTACTAAACAGAAGCATCCGTTCTGTTCTCAAGTCGATCATTTTTGTGTGTCCGGAAGACAGCGGTGGAACATCCCAAGGGCCGTATTTTCCAAAGAATTAGATGAGTATATTTTCGAATTATTTTGATATTCACTATGTTAATCATGCATCTTTTTTTTCAGTGAGAATGTACATAACTAACACATAACTACAAACCATTGTGTAAAACTGCTGTGATATCATTGTTAACGAACATAAAGCCACAAAATGGCATCATTAAATGATTGTATATAGGCGGGCAAAGAAATGGGCCATACTGGAGAAAAATGAGAGAAGTGGGTAGATCAAAAATACAAAGAAGAATTAGCTCGACAGAAGGAAGAAACAGAAAGAAAAACTGCTCTAGAGAGAGACGAAAGAGCATTAGAAAGGCAACATCAAAAAGAGATGAAACAAGTAGAGGAAGTCACCAAACAGAAACAGCTAGATTTAGATTATGCCACCAAACAAAAACAGCTAGATTTAGAGGAAGCCACCAAACAGAAGCAGATACAGGTAGACGCAGAAACTAAATTAAAGATGAAGGAGATGGAGGTAGATTCAAACATAAAGATAGCCTCTAGCAAACAAAAGAGCCAGGAAGAACAGAATAAGTTCAGTAAATATAAAGGCCTGATCAAACCATATAGCGTATGGGATTCAATCTCAGCATGGACTGAGAATATAGAATTTCAACTTAAGACTCAGAAAATACCATTGGAGGACTGGGCAATGATCTACATGAGAAATCTCAGTGGGGAGCCATTAAAGGTAATAGAATCAATACCTACAGAACTAAGGAACAATTATCAGTACATTCACGATAGGATCATGCAACACTTTCTTCTAGATGCCACTGGGTACCAAATTCAGTTTTCCCAAATAAAGCCAAAGGCAACTGAAACCTTCCTAGATTACATCTCTAACGTGCAAAGCACATTTAATAAATGGACTAGGGTGGCGAAAGTGGGCAAAAACTTTGATAAACTACAAGATCTTATGGTAATGGACAAGGTGATATCCACCGTCCCTACCCCTTTTGCGAAGTTTCTCCAACAATCAGCTATCGAATCCATTGAGCAACTAGAAAAACGGGGTCGGCATATTTTTCGTCTAATCGTGACATATTTAAGTCCACTACACATGATACAGAGATCACTGCTTTTGTTAAGAACGTACCGAGTAGATCTTATAATCAGAAAGAGTATCATAAGAAAAACAAACCGTACCAGAAGCCACCTCAATGTGGATATTGTAATTTGTTTCATCCTAGCTACTCTATGTGCGACAAGAACCCGGCATATCCGTCACACTTAGAAACAGTGTTAAAGAAGCAAGAAAGTAGAAGAACTTCATTTAAACGTGCTGTTAAATGTTACTTTTGTTCCAGCTATGGCCACTATAGTAATAAATGTCTTGGTAGGCAACGAATGAAGGCAAATAATGCTGCGCTCATCGATGATAGTGAAATTGACTCGGAACTTGTAAATGTATTACCAGCGAGTGAATATGAAAGTGTGGCAGTAGTTACTGACATATTAGATTTTAAGAGATGTGACACATGTCACCAGTTTCATGCGGATGGTAAATTGAAATGTGGGCACGTCATACCATCCTCCACTGAAGATGCTAACGCAGCTAGTGCCTCCAAAGGTAAACTGAAGTTCTACGATGCACTGGTCAATGATCAACCATGCCATTGTTTACTCGATAGCGGCAGCACTTTACTTGGTTTAAGAAAAGAACTGGTCAGACCAGAAGATTACACGGGCGAATTTGTCAAATGCCGTACTTTCTCTGGCAAAAGCGCATATTAATACCCCGTTCCTTACCGGCACATTTACTTGCGCAATCCTGCAAGATCCCTGCACCCATTGAAGCAATGTACTGACGACGACATAATAGCCTGGAAACATACAAATATGGCTAATGCTGTAACAAGGTCAGATACGCAAACACACTATACTGACTTACAAAATGAGATGTTACAGCTGTTAACACCCAGCGGTGCCGATACCAACAGTACTCGACAAAAACTTATCGAGGCACAAAGCACCGATCAAACTATCGCACCTTATTTTAAATTGTTAGGTGAGCGAGCGAAAGTGACTAAAAATGCATCTTGGTATTTTAGAAAACATAACGGAATTCTCATGCGTTATTACACAAATAATAACCATGAAATTCAGCAAACGGTGTTACCTGTAACATACCGACAAAATGTGCTAAAGATCGCACATGAGTCACCGTTTGCTGGACATTTGGCCTATGACAAAACCAGAGCCAGAATTTTGTCACACTTCTACTGGCCTAAATTCTGTACTGATATAAAAATTTTCTGTCGCTCATGTACTATTTGTCAACATCTTGTAAGAAAGGGAAAGCATGTGACGGCCGAAGTTCAACGGTCATTATTAGCATCTAGACCATATGAGCGTGTAGCGGTCGATATTATTGGACCCCTAAATCAGGTGTCGAGCAAAGGAAACCGCGATTATGCAAATAAGGGTGCTAGAACTATACACCTTGAACCGAATCAGAAGGTTCTGCTTTTACTACCGGATAAACGTAATTTGTTACTAACATCGTGGCAAGGGCCATTCAACGTTGAACGTAAAATATCAGATGTCGATTATGAAATATCGATAAAAGGAAAATTAAAGATATTTCATATCAACATGCTGAAACCATACTTCTCACGACAAGAACTACAGACAGACGAACAAGATGCACCCACACCAAGTAATCGGACGACAGACGTACACAACACAACTACACTAGGTAGGGCGACGCAGGACAACGACATTGCAAACACACTTAGCCAGATAACACCACACACAGCTAGTACAACAACAGTACTGAACGAGACAGATGACGACGGAATAGAATTACCAGTCCCTACTGTAGACACGACTGGGACTATCGACAGCATAAAAATAGAAACCAAACTGACAGACGAGCAACGACGACAAATGATAGAATTAGTGACGGAGTACAGAGACATTTTCTCCGACATCCCAGGAAAGACAGACAGAATAGAACACTCCATTATTCTGACTGACAACACCCCAATCAAGTTTCGACCTTATTCCATCCCTCTAAATTATAGGGCTAATCTCGACAAAGAACTACTATCTCTTGAGTCGAGTGGAATAATTCAGAAATCTCAGTCAGAATATTCTTTCCCTATTGTCCTTGTCGCCAAAAAGAACTCAACTATTCGACTCTGGAGTGAGTTTATTAGAACTCTGCGTCGATTATCGACGTTTAAACAAAGTAACCAAAATTGATGCTGAACCAATCCCAGCATGCGAGGATTTGATCCTTGATATGTCTACATCTCGCATCTTTAGCAAGCTCGACCTCACGAAAGGTTATTGGCAGGTCCCGATGCAAGAAAATTCAATTCCTTTAACAGCTTTCTCCACACCTTTAGGTCTCTATGAGTGGCGATTTCTTCGTTTTGGCCTTCGTAATGCTCCAGCGACTTTCGTCCGTCTAACTAGGGATCTTCTCCACGGGGTGACCAATACTTCTACATACATTGATGACATATGTATTCATACTGTAGACTGGACATCACACCTACAGAAACTACGACATGTCTTCGACAGGTTGCGAGTATTCGGGCTTACAGTCAAGCCCACTAAAGTAGAGTTGGGCATGGAAGAGATTGACTTCCTAGGCCATACCATCTGCAGGGGCCAACTCAGAACAGATGAAAGAATCGTGACCAAGATTCTCAATTTGACTATGCCATCGACCAAGAAACAGGTCCGAAGTCTACTTGGTCTTGTGAATTATTATAGTAAATTTATTCAAAATCTGGCGGAAATCACCAGTGTTTATTCGAATATTTTGAAAGCCTCGGCTAAATTAAATGTGCAAGATGCAGGATTAATTAGTGCTCTATCAAAATTGAAATATTTATTCAGTGTTCCACCTATCCTGCGTTTGCCTAACCAAAATCTTACCTATTTCTTACGTACAGCCGCAAGTGCTATCTCCATATCAGGAGTACTAGGACAGTTTTACGAAGGGAAGTTCCACCCAGTAATGTACGTAAGTCGTAAGATCAGCCCAGTTGAATCGAGATACTCAGCATCAGAATTGGAGGGCCTCAGCTTAATCTATTGTGTTAGAAAACTTCATAGGTTTTTGGCAGGAGCACAGTTTGTGATCGAAACCGACAATTCTCCGTTGTCTGTTATGCATTCTGGCATTCCCCACAACAACAGAGTCTACAGATGGGCTTTGATACTGCAGAACTATGCATTTACCATCCAGCATTTAAAAGGGAGATTGAACTCGTTGGCAGACACTTTGAGTCGACCGTCAACCATTGAAATACCTGAGATACAGGAAGAGATCGACCAGAAATCACCAGAAACAGTGACACTGTAATTGCTAATTAGATCAGTGCCGTATGTGGTGAATAGGTTACACTGTAAGTGCGTTATCATCGCCAAGCTGGTAAAACTGTGTAAGAGTAACAGTGCCGTTATGAGTGAAACGAACAGACGCATAAGTGGTATGTCTACAGCGCTAACACATATATAAGCCATATTTACAGTGAAGTGTTAGCTGTGAACCTACATAAATTGGTAGGGAACTATATATTGATACACTAGCCAGGAAGGAGAGCATATAAGACTTTGGCTAAATGAACTATGATATGAGAATAGTCTACAAAGAACAGTGCTCCATCTTCACACCTGAAAGGACGACATTAGTTAGTGTAATTATATATAGAAACGTAACTGTGATATGTATACAATATTGTTTTATAAACAGTATCCATAACTTCATTTTTCTATGAATAATTGAATTGCAAAATGTTCAAGTACATATTTAACTTTATTTGTCTTATGTGATAGTTGGAAGTCACCATCATTTAGTTAACAACCCATTTAATTTAACACCTATAATAGAAATGCAATTGCTAAATAATACTTTACTTTATTACCGCGCAAACATAATCATTTATAAATTCATTCATTTTAAATATCATTTCTAAACTAACCCAACCATTTAGGAATTAACATCATTTCATTTACCAATAACACTTTAAGGTAACTAACCCAATTTGCTTAAATGTAATTAAGTAGTTAGATTATTCCCCTCAGGATAATTTAGAACAGCACACCAAAGTACATTAGTTAGTATTACAGGATCGGTAACAAACCATCCTCACAAACTTGTATATTTTGTATATGCATGACACGTGCAAACAAATAGCAGTCATTTGGCGTGAAGACTTGTATAATTCAGCCAATCATTTAGTGTAAATATGTAATGTTCAATTACTTGATATTATGAACCATATTTTAATGACGATTGAATGTTTTAGCAAAAGAATTGTATGAAATTGGATGAAAGATGTGTAAATGAGAGGAGAGAATGTGTACCAGATTAAACATTGAAAGAAAGAGAGAGAGAGTTAGCGGCAAATTTTTTGTTCACCGCTTAAAACGTCTTGTTATGACTTGTCTGTGTCAATCTGTGTAACCAATGTGTTGTCAAGTTTTATGTGTGTTACTGCTATACTTTACTAGATTAAATAGGGAAAATACTTTGAGCATCTTGAAACGGAATTGTGGTCATAAATAATAATAACAAACATTTGTAGCCACAATAAACCGATTTACGGCGCTCGAAGGAATACACACATGTAGAATAGTAACGCATACACATGTTAGCAAATTAAGTACACTGTAGTTTATTAGAAAACACGCAAACAATCAGGAAAACGAACACATAAGAGTTGCATACACCATTTGTTTCAAAGAACAGTAACTGAAATCAGGGGACACAATAACTTCTTAAACATCTTAATGTAACATTGAAAATATATCTTCACAAGCGGAAGCGAGAAGGTGAAGAGTAGAACTTAATGTATACGAGTTGGAGCTGATATTATTGGGAACATGAACATGTAATGCTCATGTGTTGTACTCATAACAGAGTCAACTTGTATTGGGTTGTCATTTTGGGCAATATGAGGACAGGTCAAAAGACATAAGTCAACGGACAGAAGTCAGAAGACAGAGGGTCATCAGACGGAAGTCAGGACATAAGTCATAAACAACGGTTCCGGATCAAAACAATTCCCAAAAAGATCTATAGCCAACTGTACTGATACGATGGGCTACTCAATTAGCCGAGTGAAGATATAGAACAGTGTGAGTAAGGAAAGAAGAGAGTTTGTTCTATCCCCAGAAAAGAGATTTACAACTTATTGGATCTTTGACAAAATTGGACAGCCAATTTTTTTTTTGACCATACAACGTGTTACAAGCATGAGTTAAAGGGTTGTAACACTACACAGAGGAGAGAGGAGCCTGTCAAAAATCCCAATAAGAGTTTAGAGAGTAAAGAATATAAGTAATAGAGCTAAGACAGAGTCTATTAGAGGACACCAGATAGGAGAGACACCAGCGCTATAAATAGCTTCACAACGGGACACACTTGTGTCAACCAAGGGAGCATTGAGTACAAGTGAGCGAGGGTTTCCCCAAGACATTGGGAAACTCGCCTCAACGAGTAACCGTGGAGTACCAGGTTACTCGAGTTAACTGGCCAGCGTGCTGGGACACTATGCACGCAAGACTCGCCAGCGCACGGAGGATCCAACGTCCGTGTTTGAACACGCAATTAGAAGCGTGAGGACAGACCAGGACTGAGACGACTAGAGAGTAGACGTGTTCCTTACGAATGCTATAAGTTTATAGACAATAGTGATTGTTAGGCTTTAGATTTCATTCAGTGATTAATAGTATCATTATCACCTCTTCATTGCATCTATGTAACGTACCATGTTGTTTATTGGCAATGAAGTATTCCGCTCACAGAGCTTGTGTATCGCCAGCTCTTAATAAATTGCATTCCTTTTGCAAATGACACGAGTTATTATTTCGTGTGGTGCAAAAGTAGGGGAGTCCTGAAAGACCTGTCGCAAGCAAGTTGCTGACAGGCAGATAATAAAGACCTCTTAATGTTGCAAACACAACAAACTGTGGACCACTTAAGTATTTTGGTGATTTGGTTTTGGGCCATTATTTTCAGCGTCCAAACATCATTCACTCTTAAAGGACGCGCAGCTCCGATATGTCTGGTGTAGAGTGTTGCTAACTGTTTGAGGTTTCATATAGTTGATGGTTACAGTTAGTTATTTCCACCATATTTGTATTTTGGTGTAATAATAACCCATGACACAACACGAGGCAACAAACTGAAGTAACATTTTTCAAGTCAGGCATATTTCCTGTCGCAACATACGGACGACAGTCATGTACCATTTCGCAGTCAGTAAAAGTAAAAACTAGGATTTTTGAACTTAATACTTTTTGAACTCTAGATTCATGTTGAGTAAACCGAAAAAGATACATAAACGTTTTTAGAACACCGTGGACCAAGAAGACGGAGAATCCTGACGTTCCACAAGATCTGAATATTGACGAAACATGGCTTATAAATAACATCGAGCCTTAGAAACAAACAAACATTAAATAAATCACACTGGTTTGGAGAGAACGGTGGCGGAAGGCATGGTGCCTGGAAGACAAGTCAGGGGTCTGACAGCACGACGACGGACACATGGTATTACAGATACCTTGAGCATGAAAATGCATGTGGCATGGGAGCTAGGACAGGATTCAGAAACTTGTCGACTGAGAGAGAGAGAGAGAGAGAGAGAGAGAGAGAGAGAGAGAGAGAGAGAGAGAGAGAGAGAGAGAGAGAGAGAGAGAGAGAGGAGAGAGAGAGAGAGAGAGAGAGAGAGAGAGAGACATATAGCCAGACGGACGGACGGACGGACGGACGGACAGACAGACAGACAGACAGACAGACAGACAGACAATCAGACAGACAGTCGTGGATCAGCTCCGTGATCCTTTCTCGACCATGCCACGTGGCCAAACCATATAGATATTTACTTATCTGCCTTCCCTTTGTTCTTTTGTCCTCAATCTTGCCAGTAGTTCTTTAGTTTATTTCTTCTCATCTCATCTCATCATGTTCCTCTTGTACCTTGCGGTGTCGAGGTGAAGTATAAACTTCGTGAGAGTGCCCGATTATGGGCTTAATATATCGATATTCCCATGGACTCTGCTATTCCCTCCGTCCAACGTTTACGTGGTCGACCTCTTCCTCTGTTTCCATCTGGTCTGTACATCATTGCTTGTTGTGGTATACTGTTAGTTGGTAAACTACTTGCATGGCCAAACCATTTGACTTGCTGCTTTCTAATAAAATCTAGTGCTGCTTTAACCCCCACTTTATTCCTGATTTCTTCATTTCTGATCTTATCTTTTCTTGATACGTTGAGTATTCTTCTCAGGAACCTCATTTCTGTTGTTGTGATTTTTCTTTTCTCTTTTTCTGTCATTGTCCAGGTTTGGCATTGGTAGCATAGAGTTGGTAGGAAGATTGTGTTGTAAAGTGCTTTCTTAGTAGTTACTGATACATGTTTGGTCTTCAGTATTGGTGCCGTTTGTCCAATGAGTTGATTTGCCTTATTGCACCTATTTTCGATCTCGTCTTCTGATCTGCCATTTGATGATATTATACTTCCTAGGTTCGTTTAGGTGAATTGGTGTTGTTTGTTCTTCTTTAGTTATAGTCATTACCTCTGTTTTGCTTGTGCTAATTTTCATGTTATGTTCCCTACACATTTCGTTTAGACTATGTGGTCTTGTAATTTAGCTTCTGATTTCGCTATTAGTGCTTGGTCGTCCGCAAACAGGAGTTCTCTAATGGTTAGATTTGCAGATGGTTCTTCTTCTGTGTTCTCATCATGTGGTATTCTTGCTATCTCTGCTTGGCTGGTTTCTTTACATATGTTGTCTATATATGTTATGAATAAGAGAGGGGACAGGACACAACCTTGTCGTACTACAGATCTTATGGTGAAGGGTTCTGAGTGTCCTCCAGTTGCTCTCACTATGCATTCACAGTTGTTGTATAAACTTCTACATAGGTCTTCTCATATCGTGTCAAATTTATTTTGACTGCCTACGTCTAATTTCTCTAATCAGTTTAAGGTTTAACGGTTTAACTTGTTCATTGGTTTTTCTGTCTGCCTTGTACTCTTTCCATTTTCCTCAGGCACCACATTTTGACTGTAACTAGATGTTGTTCAGCTTGTCTACTCTCTCTCTCTCTCTCTCTCTCTCTCTCTCCTCTCTCTCTCTCTCTCTATATATATATATATATATATATATATATATATATATATATATATATATATATATATATATATATATCATGTGCCATGACTCGTCATTTCACTCGATCACCAGAGTATATATATATATATATATATATATATATATATATATATATATATATATATATATATATATATATATATATATATATATATATATGTGCCGGTCTCCCTGGTCGTAGCTTTCTCCGTAACCCCGGAATACTCTCGTGGTTGACGTGAGCGCACGAGAATTGGAAGCGGTTCGATCGCGCCAGAGACTTATGAGAGTATGGAGCCGGTCGCTCAGATAGCAATGGCAAGGTACTGAGCGTAATCTTGCCAAGAAATCAACAATCAACTGAAAGATGCTGATGTTGACAGCGATGTCCTGGAAAGGATATGCAAAAAAACAACAACAAAAAAACAACACACAAACACACACACACACACACACATATATATATATATATATATATATATATATATATATATATATATATATATATATATATATATATATATATATATATATATATATAGGATCAGAATTAAGTTGTAAGGGAACCGAACTCTGGTCATCTGCAAGAAGAAAGAAATACCACAAAGTGAAATCCAATTAAATAGGAATATTCTGAAACAAGTGAATCTTCACAACTATCTCAAAGCAGTCATAACATATGATGGAAGATGCCTTGTAGAGAAAAGAAGAGGAATCGCTATAGCAAAAGTAGCCTTCTGCACAACGGAAAACATAATTAATTCTCAGTCTCTTGGATTATACATCGCATAGGAATGTACTCCTCTCTGTTGTTCGTCGTTTATATATTTTGTGTGTTTTGATTGTGTTGCTCGATTGCTAATGACTTCGGGCGAAACGCTGACCCCTATATGTGTGTGTAAATTCAACCGTTGGGTTTCTCTGTCATAATTTGTGATTTTATTCTGACCTGATAAGCTATCAATTGCAATGAGAAAAAGAGTGTTACAGTGCTATATAGAACTTATTCTGTTTTATGCAGCTAAAACATGGACAATAAGCAGACACGATGAGAAACATCTAATGGCAGTGGAAGTGTGATTTCTGAGGAAAATTGAACGAATGCTATGGTCGGACAGAAACACGAAGCACGTTCTACAAGAAACAAATGACAACTGGAAACTGAGTCAAGGTAATTAGGTGTAGACATTCAAAAATGGTTTGAATGTTTGTTTTCTCTAGGAGGAGAGCAGACCGCGTTGCGTTGGATTTTTACGAAATGGTAAGGTTGTCGTTCTTTGATAATATAATGGCAAACTACTGAACGTAAAGTTGCCAAGACATCACAGCAGCAAATAATGTTGGTGTAGACTGCAACGTCCTTTAAAGGATTTGCAACTAACTTTTTTTTTAAAAACTATGAGGATAAATAAACTGGAAAATGTAGTGACAACTGGCAAGATTGGTGGGAAAAAAACGCGAGGAGAAGGACAAGAGATAAACACCCATTTGGCTTCGCCATATGACATAATCGGGACAAGAACACAGACCTGGGCCAAGACTCTGGTGATTGTGTTAAATAGAGAACCTTGACCGCCCACGCCCCTGGGCACAGCACATAATGATGATGATGGCCTGGTTAAAGATTTACAATACATACAAACAGACAGTATGTTTCATATCCTTTACAGGACATAGCAGTCAACTCCAGTATTTTTTGGATGTTTGTGATTTATTGGCAAGTTTACGTTCAGTAGTTTGCCATTGCTTTCTGAACGACCGGCACTCATACCGTGAGTATGGAAACCAAGGCAGAGGTAGTCTGCTTCTAGATTACGCGCAGCTGTGTTTTGAACGTGGTATGCGGGATTACGCGCTGCGTCCGTAACGCCTTCGCCAACACAGCCGGCCGTGTTTTTTTTTTTCTTTCATACAAACAGATAATACCTAGTTATAGTCTGTGCACGAACACTAACAGGCAGTCCTGGAAGCAGGAACCCGATGTGGTCTGCAGTGTGTGATAGGGGCGTCACATTATGTAGGCTGAATTCGCGGGGGGTATTGGTGGCCAGTCTTTTTCTCACCTCAACAGACGACCTACGCCCTAGTCCTAACGAGATCATGACATTATCAGCGCAATCGATTACACTAACGTTCCCACCACAAACAGACAGTACCTAGTTATAAATTATCAGAGCATAAAACAGACAGGACCTAGTATTACACGCATCTTGCGTGTAAAACAGACAAAGATTAGTTAGCAATTGTCTTTCCACGTCAAAAGACATAGTCGTTAATATTACATTGCAGCCGCCGCTGCGGTTCGGTCCTACACACAGAATCTAGGCGTTATTGGCAGTTACAAAAACATCAACAAAAGACATACATTTCGAAGCCGTCAAGTATAATGGCATCCATCAATGAATCGCCCCAGGTCTACCAGTTGTGGAGAATAGACCCGAGTAGAGAGCATTATTGATCGACCGCTATGTGTCGATTAATTGAATGCGCATTATTTCCTGCCGATGGTAGGCCAGTTGTCAGATCTGCTCACATCCCACGTTCTTTGTCATAGTGTTGCGTTGATCACAAGGTATAATTATTTAAGCCTTTGTTTCTGCTATATTTCTATCTTTTTCATGGCTTATGTTTCCATTGCTGAGGATCTCTCTCTCTCTCTCTCTCTCTCTCTCTCTCTCTCTCTCTCTCTCTCTCTCTCTCTCTCTCTCTCCATCCACCTACATACCGATCGACTGCCTACATACATATCTACCTATTTAAATACGTACTACCAGCCTACTTAAATATATGTCCGTGTGCACCCGTTCGCCTGTCTGTCAGTCTATCTTGTCTATCTTTTCTGTTACACTGGTTTGCACCCACGTCGGTGCCTTAAACTGTATAGCTGTTCTTGGGTAATTTTGTGTTACTGATTCCAAAATTGTAATCATATTATTTTTCTATCAGCTCTACGTTTTTGGATAACTAAAAATGACCTTCTTAGTAGGGCATTTGTTATCTACAAGCCTAGAGTTCGGTGCCCTCGGTGGTATTCTGACTGTAATCTACATTTGTATTATACGTAATTACTGTGAATTTATTACTTTCATATAAAACACACAAACATTTATTAAATCTTCATCACTACATTATTTTTATCAATAGTCAACACACAAAATTCTTATTTTCGAGGACTTCCTGGAATTTGATATGCCCGGACAGTCACTCTTAAGGGTCCAAGAGTAATATGCCATCATGTGGGCATCCCAAAGTACTTTGTATCTCTCTTCTATTCTTTTTATTTTGGTGAAGTCTTTCATCTTGCTTCTCACTAAAAATCGCCAAGAATCTCGGGAAAGACATGTAAATGGTTATGAATATAGTGCAATTTTAGGTTCATGTTGCATACAAGCTTACAAAAACTCGGCAGCATGTCATAATAAGTGTCTACTTTAAAGTTACCCAGAAAGTTTTGCACACATAAAACAAATGATGACCATACTGTGGACTCTGTTATGTTAATTGAATCAAGAAAATGTGGATCATTTATTAACTTTCTAATATGAGGACCATCAAAAATTCCAGTTTTACTTAAGTTTGTCTATGCTCAATTCCGGAAAATTTCTGCATAAGCAATTAAAACAGGTACCATCATTGTTCAGTGCCTTAACAAATTGCTTCATGAAGCCAAACTTTATATGTAACGGTGGCATTAGAACACTTTTTTTTCGATCAATGAGAGGCTTGATGACAATATTTCTTTCTTCAACTTTAAATTCATCCCTCAGCGGCCACTGTTTCTTTATCCTTCTTCTTCTTCTTCTTCTTCGTTCATCCAGGTGTTTTTTTTTCTTTTCGGACGTGATTGCATTGTGCCTGTTTACAGCAGAGCTGCGTTCTTGCGCCGTTAGGCCGACACATCCGACTTCTGCGGACATTTGTTGACCGGGTTAACCTTCCCGGGGGTTTCTTTATCCAGTTCGAATCTTTTGCCCTGCTATCCCACAAACATATAAAGCATGGATATTTCGTGAATCCCCTTAGCTGAGCAGACTAGATGTTCATCATTTTAAGATCTACACAAACCATCCAGTTATGTTCTAAATACTTCAATGTTTTTTTTCAGAACTGTGCTTATTGTAGCATGCTCCTCCTTCATTGTAGTAGAATGGAAAATTGGAATTGAGCCATTTGTGTTACCATTGTGTAAGAGAACACCTTTCAAACTTCTTTTAAAGCTGTCAATGAAAAGTGGCCACTCAAATGGTATATAACTTGCACCCGTTTCGTTTACAAGAACTACATTAGTACAAAACGCAAAGATTGGTTTCTTTACAAAAGTTCTTTTCATTTCTTTACAAAAGTTTCGTTACAAAATGTTCTATGCTGCGATAAAATGTAAACTTTGTTTCAGCAGTCAGTATTTTTTGTTCTTTCAATCTTGAAGCCAAAAGTTCTGAAGATTCCTTGCAGAGATACAGATCTCGAATTATATTATTCAGTTAACGATGGCCGAAGCGTAGTTGGAAAATCATCTTCGACATCACTATCACTGTCAATCGTCGTTCCACGTGCCACTGCTATCTCGTCTTCTAGCAGGGAATCCGACACCTGACTGAACGTTGGAATTGGTATGTATCTACGTGTGTAACAGGTCGTCTAGCAGAATCTAAATCTGGATATTTCAATTTTTGTGTATGTGATTTTTTTCCCCATTAATTCACTTTATATTGAAAACACCCAAATAACAGTCATAATTGTGGTTCTTGGGTTCTCTCCAACTCATTGGAATTCGAAGTTTTAAATATTTTCTTTTCCCACAAGTCCACAGTCGTAGGTGTTTAACTCATGGTTTGCAAACAATATGATGCCAAAGACTTGTCCTGACCATCTAGTTTTACTTTAAAATAAGCAAAGTATGCTATTTTCACAAAACATATGCTTCCAATGTTCTTTCAAAGTGTACTCTTCCCAAATATAACACAATAAATCCGGTGAAAAAGAAACATGCTCTTCTTGGAGATGATATCGTTCTGTTTAGAAATGTAGGAAATAACTAGCATACTGTCGTGATAAGTACTTACTCTCTACTATGGTGTCTTGAGAGATTATACTTCTATAGTGTCGTCCCTGGAGTGAGGGGAATCAACATCCACATTTTATTAAAACCCATATCATATTCTGGAGAGATCCACTAGATTCCGCCCACAACACTCCGTCAGTCTGTAGACACCTCTTTCTCTCTCACTCTCTATCTCCACTGGACCGTGCCCCCTCTCATTCCACCCCAACATAACATACTTGACAACTCTAGCTTCAACAAATAAATACAAGAACATTTATTTAAGCAAAGAGTATATGTGGGAGAAGTGTGTGTGTGTGTGTAATGTGTAGAATGTGTGTCGTATATTCTAAGGTGTATATGTAGAAATCAGACCACAAAGCTCAGAATCAGAGTCCACCCATCATGGCAAGGATTACACGACATCAAAAGAGTCAGCACAATTGACCTCACCAAAGATGCGTCTCTCCCGCCAGACGTTGTCCACCTCCAGGAGCTTTGATAACCACGAAGCTTGGTCACCATTTAAATACACAGTCTGGGACTGATCCTACCTTGTTCCTAAACACTGTTCCTAAATGTTATAGAAAACTGAGACCCCACAATTCCTGCACGGTGAAAAGCGGTACACTGTCCCATGAACATGACATTCTTCCTTCCTACGAAAATGTTCTAAAGTTTTCACTCTTAAAACAGTCATTGTACATAGTCTCATATGAATCTCGTAATTTCCCAGATAAGTCTACTGTTCTAATTTCCTTGTTATATGGAACAAACACTCTCTAAAGTTTTGGTTTCGTGTAGTGTGAAAGTCAATCACTACTGTTCTAGTTATCAGTGGAGTGAACATCCATCACTACTGGTTTATTCACGAATGGTGTAAAAACTAAAACCCATTACTATGTTGCTGTCCACAGGTAGTGTGAAATACTATCACTAATGTTCTCAGTATTGATCCTGTAGGCTACTTATATGATTCAGCTCCACAGAGCAATGTTATTTCAAACCTTTTCTAGCATAGACCCAGTGAGAAGGTATCTGACTAATCCTCCTGCACCAAAATTATCTCGGATCTGACTTTTCAATGTTTCCGTGGTTTTCATCTTAACCTGCGGGAACCTGTGAAATATAGAGTACATCTGGTGAGAGCCACCCTGTCACTGATCCCTATTAGATGAACGTAGGCCACTGGCCTCGCTAAGATAAATAACAGTGAACCAAACTCTGTCATGGACAGATGAGCTCATCATATAGGTCTGGGTCAGAGTAAGAGAAGGGAAGACCAAAATAGAAAGTGCAGGACCCCAGCAGCCACCCCACTGTAAGATCCCACCATTGGACATTTCCCCTATCCCCCAACCAACTTCAATCCTTTTAAATATCATCCCCCTTCACTATTCATAACCAGCTGAGCAAATTGATTTCCCATACTAGTTAATATTTTAACAAGGCAACTTCCTACTGTCGCCGACACTCCTTGAACGACTAACCACAACACAACACTATGTTAATGACCTAAACTTTATTTATCCCTAGACTGTACTACATTACTCACATCTAATATTTACTAGTAATTACCTTATGAAAACTCCACTATCCCTTAATCGAATCTTATCCTTGTCATAACAGACACATGTCCAACCATGAAAAAATGGATATTAGCACGTAAGATTCTCTTTTTCTACACCAGGATAGGGCTATTCGAATTACGTCCGCCTAGGTTGACTTTATTCTGCACACTAACGGAAACCAGTCTATAGTATGTCCACATTTGTTTGCCTTCTTTCAAGATCAATTATTTTGAAAACTGTCTGTTGCATCGTAATGAAATTTTTTCAGCCGTCTTATAATAATTTACCCCCAACCAAGGAATATGTCTTTGATAGATCCAAAAACAACTTAAATCATTGAAAGCGGCGACATTCCTTTGATGTTTTGCTCAACAACTAGTGATTTCTCGTTAACAAAGTTATTTTTACGGTAATGGGAGACCTGTCAATTCTGATGACACACAAAGGCGTATCCGGATTCGTATGGGAGTGGGTGCAATGAAAGAACTAGCTTAAAATCGACAGGGTCGGCTGCATTGCACCGGGTTTTTATCCCATATGGCTCAGTGTCTTTCCGCAGCGCGGAAAGCGTCGCACAAAGCACGAACTCCGTAGTTCCAGCGACGACCCTCGGGAGTCTCCGAAAAAATGCACTCGTGAAATGAAGGACGCGGCCCGGAATCGAACATACAACCTTCGGAGCCCGAGTCAGACGGCTTGACCACTTCACCACGGAGATTCCCGAGAGGGGTGCAATGTGTAATATTAGTAAAGACAGAGAATTTAAGAGGCACGGGGTAAATAATTTGTAAATTAACAGGAAAGTAGAAGGAATATATTTCTTACCTTATTTTTCATTTCCTTCTTGTTTCTTCAGCTGATGCTGATGCTGTAATGTTTAGGGCCTGCAATTCGTCTGAATAGTTGGAGCAAAATATCCCAGTAAGTGTGTACGTAGATTAAGGTCTGCGATCTGCTCAGACCTTAATCTGTGTCGGACGATTCCAGTAGGTTGATGATTGCTCTCGGTTGCATAAAATTCAATCCATCCTTTCTCCAATAGTCCTCTTCCTCTTTCAACACATGGTCCTGACGTTTTTTCCAGTAACTTTTATCAATATTTAATAGCGCGGACAGACAGACAGACAGACAGACAGACAGACAGACAGACAGACAGACAGACAGACAGAAAGGTAGGTAGGTAGGTAGGTAGGCAGAAAGGTAGGTGGGTGGGTGGGTCGGATGGCTGGCTGGCTGGCTGACTGGGTGGGTGGGTCGGTCGGTCGGTCGGTGGGTCGGTCGGTCGATCGGTGGGTGGGTGGGTGGTGGGTGGGTGGGTCGGCCGACAGGCAGGCAGGCAGACAGATAGATTAGATAGATAGATAGATAGATAGATAGATAGATAGATAGATAGATAGATGGATTGTTGGATGGATGGATGGATGGATGGATAGATAGATAGATAGATAGATAGATAGATAGATAGATAGATAGATAGATAGATAGATAGATAGATAGATAGATAGATAGATAGATAGATAGATATCGGTCGGTCGATCGGTCGGTGGGTCGGTGGGTCGGTCGGTCGGTCGATGGGTCGGACGGTGGGTCGGTCGGTCGGTCGGTGGGTGGGTGGGCCGGCAGGCAGGCAGGCAGGCAGGCAGATAGATAGATAGAGAGATAGATAGATAGATAGATAGATAGATAGATAGATAGATAGATAGATAGATAGATAGATAGATAGATAGATAGATAGATAGATAGATAGATAGATAGATAGATAGATAGATAGATAGATAGATAGAACAAACTTTATTTTCAAAGGGTTAAGAATTGGGCACGCAGGCCCGTCTAACATTCTGCCCTTCTATCACTCTTTCATACATTATTTCATTCACACATAATTCAAGGCTAACAAAGAACAGTAACAATATAAAAGATATGCATTATAAAGGCATGGGCAAAATGCAAACATCAAAACTACACGACACAGTAATATTAGATAATGGTCTGACACTTGTTATTAGCCATGTGGAATATACTGGCCTACAAAAAGGTGATTGGCTGTTATACTAGGGTTTTGTTATTATTATTATTATTATCATCTCAATTATTAGGTAGGTAGGTAGGTTGGTAGGTAGGTATGTAGGTAGGTAGGTAGGTAGGTAGATAGATAGATAGATAGGTAGATAGATAGATAGATAGATAGATAGATAGATAGATAGATAGATAGATAGATAGATAGATAGATAGATAGATAGATAGATAGATAGATAGATAGATAGATAGATAGATATCGGTCGATGGGTCGGTCGGTGGATCGGTTGATCGGTGGGTCGGTCGGTCGGTCGGTGGGTGGGTGGGCCGGCAGGCAGGCAGGCAGGCAGATAGATAGATAGATAGATAGGTAGGTAGGTAGGTAGATAGATAGATAGATAGATAGATAGATAGATAGATAGATAGATAGATAGATAGATAGATAGATAGATAGATAGATAGATAGATAGATAGATAGATAGATAGATAGATCCCCGCCAGAAGCCGGGCCTTGTCAGCTAGTTTATTTATATAATCACGTTTCATGAAAGAACCCCCATTTGGAGACACCTCTGAATCTTGACGCTGTTTGTTTCAAAACGGAAATCATGTGAAAATGTTTAAAAAATGCGGGCACGTGTCTTGGTGAAGCTGTAATACTGTTAAAATCATGGACGTAATCTCTAAGTCGTAATTAATATACCGCATATAAACTAACTTTGAAATCTGCTGTAAAATCTCCAGAACAAAAATTTTTTTGTTGGGTGGACATAATGATAAGGTTATATACTAAATCTCATCATTTTCCCTCAGTTGGTTACTGAGATATTGAATGTTGTATTGAGGCAAAAAAAAAACAACAACACACACTATAGTTTTCTCATTTCCAGTCGGGGATTGTCCTTTGATGTCACACAGGTGTCCCAAGGGCAGACTATCTTTGTCACTAACCACACAAGAGTAGTTTATTTCCCCCTTGTTACAACGAAAACAACCCGGTGTTTTCCCTTCATTCTCCCAATTGGGCAAACCTCATGCTGACGTTTCCTTTGATGTAGGAGAATTCTCAAGGACTCCCGACTGTCTTGATCTCAGCGCAACTAGAAGTAAACAACTTGTAGCTGTGAACACAGACTGTTTTTCTGTAATTATTTTCCTCTGTATCATCTGATCGTTATTCACAGTGATTTCGCGACACATACTAACATGCATTTTTTAAAATGTTGCATATCCCTTGCAGGACGTTGCAGTCAACACCAGCATTTTTCAGCTGCTGTTGATGTACTAGGCAAGTTTTTACGTTCCGTAGTTTGCCATTGATTTCTGAACGACCGGCTCCCATACCAACACGTTATAACACAACGCGACACGGTCTGCTGCACAAATCGGTCGCGGCTGCGTTTCGAACGCCTGGTAAGCGGCTCACGAACCGCGTTCGCAAGCCTTTGGCCACAGAGACCGGCTAATATACATGCAGTGGGTTAAAATCTAAAAATTGCAATTTTTAGAAGCTTGTTGAAAAACTTAAACCATAACTAAATAAGCAGTTTCATTTTGTAAGGGACTACATAGCAATAGTTTTCCCCCACAGCCTTACACACTGGGGAAACACAATAATGTAATAATATTAATTAAATGCACAAATTGTTATATTTTAAAAACCGGAGCTGCTATAGTTAAAAAAAAAAGAACGTGATATTTGGAGATAGCAGGCTTCATTCATGCAAAATCAGGTGTAACATGTTTGGCATCCCAAACATAATTCTTTTTCGTGGGGCTGTGTAATCTTTTCTGCATGTCTGCTTTCTTTTTATTTTCTTCCGATCAATCTACATTATATGACCTTTTGTTCATTTTTCTCTTATTTCATATTTCATTTCTACAGATCCCTCTGTCACTATTGTTTGTTATTCTCAATGCTCTGCTCTTTTTGGCAAGATCACCAAGTCCCACCTCTCTCTCTCTCTCTCTCTCTCTCTCTCTCTCTCTCTCTCTCTCTCTCTCTCTCTCTCTCTCTCTCTCTCTCTCTCATTCCCTACCGCAGTGTGAATTCCCTTAATTGTATAACGACTACCAGCTGTCTAACCATACAGAAGAAGAACCATCTGCAAATCTAACCATTAAAGAACTCCTGTTTGCGGACGACCAGGCACTAATAGCAAAATAAGAAGCTTAATTACAAGACCACATGAATAGTCTAAACGAAATGTGTAGGGAACATAACATGAAAATTAGCACAATCAAAACAGAGGTAATGACTATAACTAAAGAAGAAAAAACAACAACAATTCACCTAAATGAACATCCCTTGAAACAAGAAAAGAGTTTCAAGTACCTAGGAAGTATAATATCATCACATGGCAGATCAGAAGAAGAGATCGAAAATAGATGCAATAAGGCAAACCAACTCATTGGACAAATGGCACCAATACTAAAGAACAAACATGTATCAAAAACTACAAAGAAAGCAATTTACAACAGAATCTTCCTACCATCTCTATGCTACCAATGCCAAACTTGGACAATGACAGAAAAAGAGAAAAGAAAAAAAAAATCACAACAACAGAAATTAGATTCCTGAGAAGAATACTCAACGTATCAAGAAGAGATAAGATCAGAAATGAAGAAATCAGGACTAAAGTGGGGGTTATAGCAACACTAGATTTTATTGGAAAGCAGCAAGTCAAATGGTTTGGCCATGCAAGTAGGTTACCAGTCAACAGCATACCACAACAAGCAATGATGTACAGACCAGATGGAAACAGAGGAAGAGGCCGACCACGTAAACGTTGGATGGAGGGAATAGCAGAGTCCATGGGAATATCGATACATGAAGCCCATAATCGGGCACTCTCACGAAGTTTATACTTCACCTCGACATGGCAAGGTACAAGAGGAACATGCTGAGATGAGATGAATGTTGTTTATTGTGAAACTAAAGTTCACCTTAATTTCCCAGCAGACAAGGGCTTAACCCTTTACTTCTTCAGCCGTTGCTATTAATATTTACAAATGTTCTTTACATGTATTAATTAAAATAATAACTATATAGAGCAGGATAAAGGGGTTAATGTAGCAACGGGTTGGCACAGAAAGAGCGTCAGGAAAGCATACCCTGCATAGAGCAGCCACTAGACGTATAGTGTGCTGCTTGGTACAGAATGGATTAATGTTGATATCACATCCACGTCCTCAAAAGAAACGTAACTTCCACCTACACACTTTCTCCTCTCTCTCTCTCTCTCTCTCTCTCTCTCTCTCTCTCTCTCTCTTCTCTCTCTCTCTCTCTCTCACACACACACACACACACGCACAAGCACACACTTGTTTGGTTATTGTATGAATTCCAAACTAGAGGTACTTTTCGTTAATGCATGAATTAACAAACAACTAGAATTATCTTTAGTTAATGCACAAATTAACAACTAGATTTACCTTTGGTTAATGCATGAATTCCCAACTTCACTTGCGAAAAGTTGCCGGCACCAATCTCTCCTCGAATTCGGTAAAATGCAATGCGCCTGCCCAGACTGATCTCCTTGATGACTCGCTGGTCATTGGACAGCGTCGCCGACAGCCGTTCAAAGGGTGTGATCTGCTGAGTGTCATCACTGCTGATGGTTGTGTTCCCAACACTAGCTTCTGTATTACTGCGTCTAAGAGGAACCGAAGGTGATGGCCTAACGTCAGCACGGCTGTTCTTATTACTGCTGTCGTAGTTGTTCTTGTCTGGGTCTTCTGGCTGGTGATCTTGTCGTTCCACCTGATTTTCTTGCTCATGTTGAACCTCCTTCATTTTGTCAGACAAAATAACACAGAAGATGGCTGGGTAGGTGATATGGCGTAGAACTGCGTGACAATCAAATTCATGATCGGGTAAAAGCCGGAAGCCCTCACACCAGACAAAGCATTATTTTACTGTGTACACAATTGTCGTATTCCTGTGGTCTTCCGGACAATTCTCACGCAACAGAGACGCACAGAAGAATGGACGTTCATCATCTTGCACGATCCAGCCTGAAATAAATAAAAATTATAATTATTTTAATATCAAGAGAAACAAGAATTTGATAGTTCTTTACTAGAATACACAGGAAGTTGAAAGTCAAGGACACACAGCACACAACAATATATTCCTGGAGCATTTTACTTTATACATTGTAAGTTACGTTAAATATTCTCAATTATAACAACAGCTATTATATTAACCGTTTTACCGTTTTATAGATGTTATACACGACATTAATATATAATATCATTTTGCTTACATGGCTGCATACCAGTCTGTCATCCAGCCTATCCCTACAATCATCTCTATTATTCTGACTGCTTTTTGTTTTTATGTTTGTGTGAAGGTCTACCTTTCAGTCTGTCATTTACAGACCTAACTACCTACCTGTCGGCTCTGTGGCGAAGGCGTTACGAATGCAATTGGTAATCTCGTATACCGCGTTCGAAACCCAGCTACGAGCGATTTGGAAGCAGGTCCCCTTGCGTTGGTTCTGATACAAATGTATGAGTGTCGGCTTTTCAAACTACTGAACTTGCCAAGGCGTCACAAACAGCCCCCCCCCCCCCCCCCCAGACACAAACACACCCCCCCCCCCCCCCTGGTGGTGTCTGCCATGTCCTGTGAAGGATATGAAGCTAACCTACATTGAGTAGAAAGATAGCTGCCTGTCTGTCCTTGTATCAATTCACCCACCCACCCATATACACATCCACTCTGTCAACCTATTCACCCACAAATGTACCCATCTTTTCACCCATATTCATCCATCCATTCATTCATTCACCCATTTAGTCAGCTAGCCCAAATCCGTATGCCCGTGCGTCTGTCTGTCTGTCAATCCGTTCACATGTCAGTCTGTCTAACTGACTGTCCGTCAGTCTATCTGTCTGTCACTTCGTTTATCTGTCTGTCTTATCTATCTGTGTGAATGTCTTAAATGTTCTTCCGCCCGTCCGTTCTATCGTGTTTGCATGTGTTGATACAATACATCTGTCTGATATGGTACTCCCGTTTACCCGTTTGTGTGTACATCCATCAGTTCGCCCGTCTTCTCTTGGTCTGTCTGTACATTGATCTGTCTGCCTCTCTATCCATCTTCTATGCTCAGAAGTGTATTCTCCCACAAGGCCCACTCGGTGGTCATGACATGTGTCACCGGCAAGCCGTAATTATCAGCCCCTGGCGTGGCTGTGATGTAACCTTTATCAAAGGCTATACTATCGAGGAATCTGTCCGTGTTTGGCACGGTGGTTGTAGCAAATATAAAAGCGTTAAGTAGGTAAGGAACCTATGACTGGTCTAATAAACCGGTAACGAATGTATTTAATACTAGAAGCATACTAAACAAGAAGTGGAACATATGGCCGAGATGAAAAACGAAAACGACGAAATGCTACGCACCATCAAAGCGGAGAGAAAGCTACTGAAAGATGAAATGGAGCTTTTCCAAACCAACAGAAGCCATACAAGAAACCACAGAGAAACCGCAAGATGAAAACCAAGAGACCGAGTCTGAACCTCAAGCTAAAGCCAGCAGCCCGACCGCGGCGCCCGAGGCCGACAAGGGGAAACCAATATCTCGCCAGACATCCGAAGAAAACCGAGATGAGCACCCTGATGACGACACGGAGAGGCCCCGGCCGCCTACCTTGGAGGAGCTACGAGAGTCGGCAAGGATTGAGGAACTAAGGCACCAGGAATTCAAAAGGCGCTGGGATGAAAGAGAAAAGAAGAAGCCCAAGAAACTCTGGAGACCGGTAGAATACCCAGATAGAATTACTGACTGGGAGGATAGACTCGGCTACACGTACTATATAGAAGACGGAGAGATGATCCCATGGCTGACCGCAGAGGAAGAAATTGAAAGGCAACAGAAACTCAAAATCGAAAGTGAAAAGGGACGCAAGGAGGAAAATGAAAACATCGAAAATCTCCTAAAGAATATGCACAAAAAAGGAGGCAAAAATACCAAATAAAAAGTCCTTTTATGGACTGCAACCAGTGAAGCCAGAGGAGCCAGGAGCCTACAATAACAAAAGAAACCACCAGAGACGGGAACAATGGACAGCCGCCAACCGATCCCCCAGCTGACGTCACAGACACAAATAAACATAACCAGTCCGAGATAGGACTCACTCGTAAGAACGCACAAGACAAGAATTAGGGTGAATGAACCCACAAAAACCACGGACCTCAACAATAACCACAGCTGAAGAGGCAGGTTGAACGAGGCCGAATTTAGAATTTTTTGTTTTGAAAATTGTAATTGGAATTGGAAATCCTCATGTAGTATGTAGGAAATTGGAGGAAAGGCGCTGCGAACAAGCGCTGGAACTTCAATTACCTCTCTCCACGACGCATAACGACGTAATTGGAAGAAAACAACACCAGCCAATAGTAATATAAAATCTGAAGAAAGGAGAGTCACCAGACTGTGACGATATACCAACGGAGCTAATTGAGCCTGGAGATGAAGTTAGCGTCATTATCTATCATGCACCATTCGTGAATGTCACACTAGAGGCAAGCGAAATATTTCGGCCACAAGACATAGCACTCTTATATAAATAATACTTGAGGGTAAGTTTGAAGGCAAGCGAGCAAGAGGCAGACAGCAATACAAGTGGGGAGATAACATTAAGAGATGGACGAACTGTAGTCTGACAGAATGTACAAGCAAGTCGAGAGACAGACAGTGTTGGAGGTCCATTGCAGCCAACCTCCATTGCGGAGACACTATCCGATTGATTGATTGATTGATGGGTGAATGTCTGGAGCATTGTTGTCTCACAACATGGGAGAAAACAATCTGCATCATCATCTCTAACGAAGTAAATTAAAAAGTGCGCACCAACTATCACACTATTACAGTGCCGCAAGCTGAATTCTATTACGAAACATCACGGAGTGGGTAGGCAGGTGATTTTTACGAAACATTACGAAGTGGGTAGACAGGTGCTTATTACGAAACATCACGATGTGGATAGACAGGTACTAATTACGAAACATCACGAAGTGGGTACACAGGTACTAATTACGAAACATCACGAAGTGGGTAGACAGGTACTAATTACGAAACATCACGAAGTGGGTAGACAGGTGCTTATTACGGAACATCACCAAGTGGGTAGACAGGTACTTATTACGAAATATCATGAAGTGGGTAGACAGGTACTAACTACGAAACATCACGAAGTGGGCAGACAGGTACTAATTACGAAACATCACGAAGTGGGTAGACAGGTACTTATTACGGAACATCACGAAGTGGGTAGACAGGTACTTATTACGAAATATCATGAAGTGGGTAGACAGGTACTAACTACGAAACATCACGAAGTGGGCAGACAGGTATTTGGAATGTCAGCTACAAGAAGTCCATGCAGGTTTCAGACAGAGCAGCGGTACCAGGGATCGTATCTTCAATAAGCGAACCATCTTTGAGAAATTCATAGAGTACAATGTAAATATGTATATGTGTCTCACAGACGGCAACAAGGTCTTCAAGTGTATTCATCAACATCAGAAACTGTGGAACGGGCAGGTGGAATGATTGGCTGGGTCTGTCCGATGGATGGGGTTTTGGTGCATGATAAAGCAGATGTGGTCGGGGCCCTTAAGGATGGTGTATATAGTGCGGAAGAACAGGTAGATCATCATAGCCTGGAGATAGTGATGCTGCAGTGGGTGATAGAGGGACTGACCGACACTCAGAACTCCGTGGAAAGGCTGGGCAGACACATATTCAGACTGCTACTGGTACAATTAATATTTGGACTCTTCGCTGGCTGTTGAAGATTAGAACGAATCACGTATGGGAATATCCCGCGGGCTGTGATATCGGTTCTTGACTCAACTCAACTCAACTCAAAACGTGAAACATGAAAACAGGGAGGTTGTTCAAAACATTAACACAGAGTACATGACGCTTGTAGACGCTATAAAGTGCTGTGAGCATATGGCATAGGCCCATATTTTGTACAGACCAATCGGGACTAGGTAGGTGATGCCTAAGCCTGACGCTGGCCGCATTCTCTTCCCAAGATATCTCCTGCTACCCATTTGAGGCTGGATAGCCCCAAACAAATAAAAGTACAACTGTCGAAAACTCATTTTTTTACAGTGGCAACTGACGACAGTGAATAATGGACTATTTTGTAATCAATAAAGAAGAAAATTGAGGCTTTTGAGGTTAATCTCACAGAAAAATTCTTAGAATCCCATGGATCAAGAAGAAGAACATTACTGACATTTCGCAAGATCTCAGTGTTCAAGAAAACTGGCTCATAAACTGAAATACTCTGGTCATATTAAACCACACAGTGACTTAGAAAAAAATAGTAATGGAAGAGTAGTTTCTGGAAGGAGGGGTGAACCAAGTCAACAGTCTACATAGAGCATTACAGTCACAGATAGAACAGAATCATATATTCTAAGTGTTGTGCGGTTCATTCATTCAGTAGCATGTTCATTGCAGAACCTCGCTCCCATAACATCCTTCCGGAAAACCTCTCGATCATAAGCAATATGTCCCGCGTCCCATACACTCATCTTGAGATCATCCGCCACATCCTGCATCCATCGTCTCATTGGCCTTCCTCTTCCTCTCTTCCCAGGCATATTCCCCTCCATTATTGTTCTCTCCAAACTTTCGTTACGTTTCAAGTGACCAAAACATTTCAGAAAATCAAAACAATATTTTCCCGTAGTGAATTTGAATAACAAAGACACAAACCATATATAGTACGATTTATTGCCTGGCACATTTCGCTGCATCTCGTCATCATCTGACGAGA